>JAAGEH010000031.1:2470596-2612500 GCA_011751065.1 Lasiurus cinereus | reverse complement strand
GAAAGAAAGAAAGAAAGAAAGAAAGAAAGAAAGAAAGAAAGAAAGAAAGAAAGAAATAGGAAGTGAAAAAGGAACACAGGGATAAAGAATAAAAATGGTAACAGATAAGTACCTATCAATGGTAACTTTAAATGTAAATGGATTAAATGCTTCAATCAAAAGACATAGGGTAACCGACTGGATAAGAAAACATGACTCCTATATCTGTTGTCTACAAGAAACTCACCTCACAAAAACAGAGGCACACAGACTAAGGGTGAAGGGATGGAAGACAGTTTTTCAAGCAAATGGAAATGAAAAAAAGCTGGGGTTCCAATACTTATATCTGACAAATTAGATCTCAAAGTGAAGGACATAACAAGAGTTAAAGAAGACCACTTCATAACAGTGAATAGAGCAATCCAACAGGAATAAATATCTCTGGTAAACATATATGCACCCATTTCAGGAGTACCTGAATACATAAAAAAAAAAAAAAACTCCTGGAGGATATCAAGGAAGAGTTTGACAGCAATACAATCATAGTAGGAGACTTTAATACACCCCTGACACCACTGGACAAATCCTCTAAACAAAAAATTAGTAAAGAAACATCAATCCTAAATAACTCATTATGCCAGATGGAATTAATTGACATCTTCAGAACATTTCAACCCAAAGTCACAGAATATACATTCTTCTCAAGTGAACATGGGTCATTTTCAAAGATAGACCATATGTTGGCTCATAAGTAAAGTTTCTTCAAATTCAAGAAATAGAAATCATATCAAGCATTTTCTCAGATCACAGTGACATTAAATTGGAAATCAACTACATTAAAAACAATCCAAAGAAATCAAACCCATGGAGACTATACAGCATGCTATTAAACAATGACTGGGTATCCAGAGAGATAAAGGAAGAAATAAAAAACATTATGGAAACAAATGAAAATGATAACACAACAATACAAAATTTATGGGACACAGTGAAAGTAGTCTTGAGAGGGAAGCTCATAGCTCTCCAACCCTACTGCAAAAAAAAACAAAAAACAAGAAAAATGGTAATAAATTACCCAATACCACAACTGAAAGAGCTAGAAAGAGAGCAACAAGAAAAGCCCAGTATAAGCAGAAGAAAGAAAATAGTAAAGACAAGAGCATAGATAAATGACATAGAGACCAAAGAAACAATTCAAAAGATCAACAAAACCACGAGCTGGTTCTCTGAAAGCATAAACAAGATTGATGGACCTCTAGCCAGGCTCACCAAGAAGCAAAGACAAAAGATCCAAAAACAAAAAAACAAAATCAGAAATAAAAGAGTAGAAATAGCAGCAGACTCCTCTGAAACACAAAGGATTGTTCAAAAATACTATTAACAACTCTATTCCAACAAACCGGACAACCTGGAGAAAGTGGACATATTCCTAGAAAGATATAACCTTCCAAAACTCAATCAGGAAGAATCTAAACATCTCAATAGTCCAATAACTATGAAAGAAATTGAAAAAGTCATAAAAAATCTTCCATCAACCAAAAGCCCAGGACCAGATGTCTACACAGGAGAGTTTTACCAAACATTTAAGGAAGAATTAAAACCTATCTTCCTCAAACTATTCCAAAATATTCAAGAGAAAGAACAGTTCCAAACACCTTCTATGAAGTCAGCATCACCCTTGAACCAAAAACAGATAATGACAACACAATGAAAGAGAATTACAGGCCAATATCCCTCACGAACATAGATGACAAAATACTCAACAAAAATTCCAGCTAATCAGATCCAGCAGTGCACCAGAGAGATCATACACCATGACCAAGTAGGATTTATCCCAGGAATGCAAGGATGGTACAGTATATGCAAATCAATAAATGTGATACATCACATAAACAAATTGAGAGATAAAAATCATAGTCATATAAATTGATGCAGAAAAAGCATTTGACAAAATCTAACACACTATGTTGATAAAAAAAACTCTCAGCAAGGTGGGAATAGAAGGATCACACCTCAACATCATAAAATCCATATTGCATAAGCCCACAGCTAACATCATACTCAATGGGAAAAACTAAAACCGTTTCCCCTAAGAATAGGCACAAGACAGGGGAAGTCAACTCTCACCACTCCTGTTTGACATGGTACTGGAAGTATTAGCCATTGCAATTAGACAAGAAGAAAAAATAAGAGGCATCTAAATTGCAAAAGAAGAAGTAAAGCTGTCCTTATTTGCCTATGACATGATACAGTACATACAAAACCCAAAGGACTCCATCCAAAAACTAATAGACTTAATAAATGAATTTGGCAATGTAGCAGGATACAAAATTAATGTCCAGAAATCTATGGCATATCTGTACACTAATAGTGAAATTACAGAAAGAGAGACTAAAAAAGCAATCTCATTTACCATCGCACCAAAAAATTAAGATACCTAGGAATAAAGTTAACTAAGGAGCTAAAAGACCTATATGCAGAAAACTACAGGACACTGAAAAAAGAGATAGAGGAAGATGTAAACAGATGGAAGAGCATACCATGCTCATGGATTGGGAGAGTCAATGTCATTAAAATGTCCATACTACCCAAAGCAATCTATAGATTCCATGCACTACCCATTAAAATACCAATTATATATTTCACAGACCTAGAAAGAACTCTCCAATGATTCATCTGGAACAAAAAAAAGACCCCTAATAGCCACAGCAATCCTGAGAAAGAAGAATAAAGTAGGTGGGAATCTCAATACCAGATTTCATGCTATATTACAATGTAACAATCTGGTACTGGCACAACTACAAACGCATAGACCAATAGAATAGAATAGAGAATTTAGATATCCACTCAAACCACTATGCTCAATTAATATTTGACAAAGGTGGCATGAACATACAATGGAGTCAAGACAGTTTCTTCAATAAATGGTGTTGGGAAAATTGGACAGATACATGGAAAAAAATGACACTGGACCACCAACTTTCACCATACACAAAAACAAACTCCAAATGGATACAGGACTTAAACATAAGACAGGAAACCATAAAAATACTGAGCAGTGGTTTTTAACCTGCCAAATGCCACGACCCTTTAATACAGTTCCTCATGTTGTGGTGACTCCCAACCATAAAATTATTTTCGTTGCTACTTCATAACTGTATTTTTGCTACTGTTATGAACTGTGATGTAAATATCTGATATGCAGGATGTATTTTCTTTGTTACAAATGGAACATAATTAAAGCATAGTGCTTAATCACAAAAATAATATGTAATTATATATTGTGAAATATTTATTTCTAATTACAAATAAATGAAATTTTGTCTTGAATCATGGTGTAGCATGGCTAACAGTCTTCATATGACAACAGTAAACTACATTGCTACACTTTGCTACACCGAGGAGCAGTCTGTTGGTTCCTAAGACCATGGGAAATATGTGTTTTCCAATGGTCTTAGGCGACCCCTGTGAAAGGGTCTTTCGACCCCCAAAGGGGTCGCGACCCACAGGTTGAGAACCGCTGGACTAGAGGAATCCATAGGCAGCACAATCTCAGACATATGCTGATATAACTTCTTCACTGATAGTGCTCCAAGGGCAATGGAAGCTAAAGAAAAAATAAACAAACGGGACTATATCAAAATAAAAAGCTTTTGCACAGCAAAAGAAAGCATCAACAAAACAACAAGAAAGCCCACTGTATGGGAGAACATATTTTCAAATGTTATCACTGATAAAGGTTTAATCTCCAACATCTAAAGCCAAGTTATATAACTTAATAAAGGGATGATAAATGATCTAATAAAAAAATGGTCAATGGACTGAAATAGAACCTTTTTGAAAGACTACAGAAGGAAGGCCAAGAGACACATGAAAACATGCTCAAAGTCATTAATTATCCGAGAGATGCAAATTAAAGAACAATGCGATACCATCTCACACCTGTCAAAATGGCAATCATCAACAAATCAAGAAATGACAAGTGTTGACAAGGATGTAAACTGCTGGTAGAATGCAGATTGTTGCATCCACTGTGGAAAACGTTATGGAGTTTCCTCAAAACACTAACAATGGAACTTCCATTTGTCTCAGCAATCCCACTCTTAGGAATATATCCTAAGAAACTAGAAACACCAATCAGAAAGGCTTTATGCACCCCTATGTTTATAGCATCACAATTTACAATAGCTACAATTTTGAAACAGCCTAGGTGCCATTCAGCAGATGAGTGGATCAGAAAACTAAGGTATATCTATCTACACAATGGAATTTTATGCTGCCATAAAAAAAGAGGAAATTCTTATCATTTGTAGCAACCTGGATGGAACTGGAGAACATTATGCTAAGTGAAATAAGCCAGTCAATGGAAGGAAAATACTACATGATCTCACTCATTTATGGATAATAAGGAACATTATAAACTGATGAACAAAAAGATAGATACAGAGGCAGTAAATCATCAAACAGACTGTCAAATTACAGCAGGAAGTTTAGGGAGAGGTGGGGTAGATAAGAGATCAACGAAAGGACTTGTATGAATGCATATAAGCATAATCAATGAACAGAAGTCACTGGAGGGTTAGGGTATGACTTGGAGGCCCAGGGGATCAATATGTATACATGTAATACATTAATAAAAAAATTAAAAGAAAAAAACATAAAATGAAAATAAAATAAAATGTACAGTTTAATATCTTTTAGTAAATTTACGGAGTTTTACAACCATCACCACAATATAATTTTAGAACATTTTAACACTCAGAAAAGTAACTCCATGCATGCCTATTAACAATCACTCACCATCTGTCATAAGCCTTCAGTCCTAAGCAACCACTGATCTAATTTCTTTATATATAGATTTGCCTCTTTGGGACAATTAATGTATATTGAATCATATAATAAGCTGAATTTTGTGATTGACCTCTTTCACTGAGCATAATGTTTTCAGGGACCATATACATTGGACCATGTATAAGTAATTCATTCTTTTTCATTGCCAAATAATATTACATTGTATAGATATATCACATTTTTTATATCAACATCCTTCTTTTGTGTATGTTTCCAAATGAGTGTGACTTTTTTGAACATCGAGTGAAAGGGTAATCGTTTTTTTCAAAACACTTAAATACAAAAATGCAGAATCAATTGAAGAATGATGATGTGATTGAATATTCTTTTCAAGATATATAAAAAAATACAATAGGAAGATTATATGGGACAAAAAATGAAAACTTTTCATTAATGTACCCATCTTCTAATTTATTTTCTTCCTTTTGAGATGACATGGGATAGATATTAATACAGGGTATCCACTCCAAAAAAAGTATACACATTTTAACAGCTGATAGCTCAATTTTGAAAATGAAATTTTAAAAATAAACACTGCCTTTATAATTATTCAAAGTGTGTGTATATATTTTTGGGATACCCTATATATAAATATATATTTTTATATATTTAAAATTTTTGAAAAGCAAACTATAATTACTATTTAAATATATGACTCCATCAGAATGGTTCACATGAACATGACTTGTATTTTGATATTTGAAAATTAAATTTTGATTTTCTAAACTGCTATTAAATTTGTTCTTAAAGAATGATTTTCCTATGTGATGACATCGTATGAGGCATCTTCTAATCTATTGAATGAATAACATTTTAATCTTAAATGAAATTATATATGAATGATATATAACAGGTAGAAGACATGTAACATAAATTGAAACGTAAATGCTTTCATTTTCTATTTAGACTGTAATGTCCTAAAAAGAGATAATGAGAACATGCAGAGATATATGAAAAAATCTAGAGTTTTTTGGTTGTAATAAAAACCATGTTCTTTTTGTATCAAACTCTAGATCAGACTAGAAAATGATATATTAAAGAAGTAAATAGAAATTATAATAATAAAGAAAAATGAAAAATTTAATTATTTGAAATTACGTGAACTTTAAGCTAAAGGTTACACACAAAGAAATATATGGACAATGCATTATGAAAAAAATAAATGAGCAAGTTAACACAATAGTAGTGCTTAGGGAAAACACAACATATGAGAACTCTTTTTTCTAAGATGTTTTTTTAAAAATATATTTTATTGATTTTTTACATAGAGGAAGGGAGAGGGATAGAGAGTTAGAAACATCGATGAGAGAGAAACATCGATCAGCCGCCTCCTGCACGCCCCCTATTGGCGATGTGCCTGCAACCAAGGTACATGCCACTGACCGGAATCGAACCTGGGACCCTTCGGTCTGCAGGCCTACGCTCTATTCACTGAGCCAAACCGGTTTTGGCTCTAAGATGTTTTTTTATTGTGTGTGTGTTTACAAAGGCTTGTTGCACTCAATTTAAGAACTTCTATTAGATCCTTATGATATCCCTTCTTTCTATGAAAGAGACTCATTTCTTTCATTTGTATTAAATATCTGATATCATTCATATATTTGGCTATATTTTGATTTTTAGGACTAGAGGACCTAATACTGCTTAGAAAATAACATTAGATTTACTCACCTAAATTTTACCTTTATTTTTCAATATACCAATAAAGAATAGGTTTCTTAATTTTTTCCTTTGTTCCAATCTCAAAAATTATAACCTAGTTATTTCCAATATATATTTTATATTTTTAAAATTCTTCAAAGTAATTTATCCACACAGGTATACAGTTTTACATAAAATAAACACAATCCCTAGGACAGTGTTTCTCAAAATTGGCTGCACATTGTCAACATCTGGAAAGTTTTAAAAATTTATTAGTAGGTCCCTTGCTCACACTCACAGAGAGTCTTGTATAATTTGTGTGGTATGTGGTTTCACATCCGGAGTTTTCATTGCATCCCAGGTGCTTCAAATTTACAATCAAGGCTCAGAACCACTGCTTTAGTAATTTACATAAACCAGAGGCAATTTTCTAGAGCTACTTTCATGAGAAGATATGATGTAACAATATTTCCCAACTAGTCCTTATGTTTGGGGCTTCACCATATAGAGGAATTGAAGCTGGGAAGGTGAATTTTTTTCTACATGGAATCATTGCTTTGCTAGAAGACCCAGAATTTCAAATAATACTGAGTAGAAGTGAAGGCTTTTGTGGTTGCTGTTTAACTTGATAAAATTAAAATGCTTCTTTTTTTAAAATATATTTTATTGATTTTTTACAGAGAGGAAGCGAGGGATAGAGAGTTAGAAACATCGATGAGAGGGACATCGATCAGCCGCCTCCTGCACACCCCCTACAGGGGATGTGCCCGCAACCAGGATACATGCCCTTGACCGGAATTGAACCTGGGACCTTTTAGTCCACAGGCCGACACTCTCTCCACTGACCCAAACCAGTTTCGGCTAAAATGCTTCTTAAAGAACAGAATTATACCTCATCATTCAGCAATATAATGCTGTTGATAGCACTTTCTTGGTTGGATTTAGAGGGCAAGTTTTAGAGAATTTTATTACTTCCTATGTGTCATCAGGAGGTATGCCACCAGATGGTATGTAGGTGGCAGTGATCATATGATTTAAATAGAAAATTCCAAATGAATTTTAGGTAACTAAAGTACAGAGAGTATATCACGTTTTTGCAGATATTTGTGATTTCTCTGTTGAACTAGAACTATATTAAATCAAGCCTAGAAATAGCATAAACCTTAATAATTTTAAAATTTAATTTATTTATTTTTAAAATGTGTTTTCAAAGTATTTTATGGATTTGCTCAAATGTAAAGGACTTCTAATAAAAAGCAACAGTTCCTTCCTTCCCAGAAGATACCACTTTAATTGTTCTTTTGTTACTTACTTGCAGGGCTCTTAATTAGTCCAAATGATAGATGTAGATTTGGAGTGTTTTAAAAGAATAGCAAACATATATGTAGAAGTTAGTAACATTTTCAGAAACCTTAAGTGGCTGACAACTGCTGCTTAAACCCAACATTAGCTCTATTTTTAAACTAGAGAATAAATCATCCTAAATTTTATAGAGGCTGTCCCCAAACAATGTACACATACTTTGAATAATTCTATATTCCAACTAATAGCCCAGTGCATGGATTTGTGCATATTGAAAGGAAATTAATTAGAAGAGAGATTCATGTAGTAATTATGTTACTGAAAAAAATTACATGTCAAAATAGTATATATCTATTATATAATCTAATAAAGAGAGAATATGCAAATTGACCATCAAACAACAACAAAGATGATGGCATCCACAGTGGAGGGGGGGTGTCTGTGACACAAGATGGCTGCACTCACAGTGGAGGCTGAGTTCCTATAACTAGCCTTAACGAGAAATCAGCAGGGACCTGAGGTTATGTGGTGCTGGGCCAGGGCAGGGGACCTCAGGCCCCACCCTCCACCCTGCACTGGGCCAGGGAGCCCGATGTTGCATCCCCTCTGGCGCTAGGCCGGGGGACATGAAGGTGCACTGGGAGACCTGAGGCTGTGCCCCCCCGACCCAGCTGGGCTTTAAGGGGACCCTGAGGCTGTGCCCTACACCCAGTGGCGCTTGACGGGAGACCTGACACTGCATCCCCTGCACAGTGCTGGGTCAGGAGACCTGACTCTGGGCTTAATAAGGGTGGGGCCAGCTGGGTCTGGATCTTGCCCAATGGGGGTGAGACTGGCTGGGTCTGGGTCTCTCACAATTTTGAGGCACCGTGGGCTGACGGGGACTTGACTCGGTCCTGCAGTGCACCCTAGAACCTGACAGGAGGAAGATTTTCATATACATTTTACTAATATTCTTTCATCTCTGACACTTCTATTATACAGGGCAAATAGCAATATTAAAATATTTCCTCTAATTAATCCCCTTTTAATGTGCATGAATTTCATGCACCAGGCCACTAGTAGTATTATAAAATTAAAACACTCATGCAATTGGTGCCACTGGAAGTTTTATATATATTGTGCATACACGAGTCAATGTTTATTTTTAAATTGCCAGTGCACATCATATGTACAGGCAGGTCAGTCGAGTGGACAGTAGATCACTTAGCCTTTTATATATATATAGATGGGTTAAATCTGAAAAGAAAGAAACTTCAGTTGACCTATCAGCTGTTAAAATGTGTATACATTTTGGGGGACACCCTATATTAACATTTCCATGATATAATTTTAATCCTAGAAATCTGATTGTATCTCTTTGAGGTATTGAAGTACTACAACACTTCTACTATGGGCAGAAGTCTTTTGACTACCATAGACATTCTTTTCTTTTCTGCTAACTGCTGTCTGAATCTTATAACTAAGTAGTAGTAAATATCCTCTGCTTATTTAGCTAATGTTTCTGGGAAAAATTACTTAAAACAGTTAAGCCTGAGACATTTAGCTGTAAAATTATTCTATCTTAAAGAAGCAAGAAAAAAAACAAACATTCAGGCAATATTATTAAACCAAGTTTTCATCATCCATTTTCAACAGTAGTGCTAAATATCAAAAGATAGAAAGAGTTAACATTTAAAATATTTAAGATAAATAAACCGAGGATTTTATATCTTATCAAAGTGATTTTTCAATTTAATAAAGCCTACAAACAAACTGTTATGTAGAACTATCATGTGGAACTGTTATGACTAGATAAACATCCATATAAAGACTGGTGGTGATCTTTAAACTTATGTTTACCATTAAACTCAGATTAAAAAATATCATAAAAGAATAGAATTTAGTATGTAATATCTATGTGTTCTAATAATTTATAGTACAATTGCAAATAATAATAAAACAATGGAGAGAAACTATGAATAGTAGAGAATTTTAATAAACATGTTGACTCCCATATAGTTTTGACCATGAATATAATGATATAACTTTAAATTAAATTATAGTCTAGAGAGACAAGAAAGGAGAGATTAGCATTATAGGAAACCAAAAATAAGAACTAAAAATATTATATAAAGAGGCTGATATAAAGATATAAATTAAAAACAAACTCTACTAAATATTCAAAATATACATTACTCATATTTAAATAAACAATGGAAGGATAAGCCATAACTTTTAAGTGGTCACTTATAGGATGATGGAGGAAATAAGATGAAGGGTGAGAAATAAAGGTAGTTTTATAGAGTACATCTTGTTTTCTGTATTTGTTTTTAGATGAAAAAAATAAACCACAGATTGGGATAAAATATTTTCAAACCACATATTCAAAAAGAGACAATAGTTTAGAATATATAAAAATTCTCAAAACTCAACAATTAAAAAAAAATCTAATCAGGAAAAAGAAAAATAACATAACATAAAGAGACAATTGTGCTATATTTCTCCAAAAAGAAAATACTATAGCAAATAGACATATGACCCTCACTAGCCATTAAGAAAATGCAAATGGAGACCACAATGATAAACCTATGGCTTAAGAATCAATAAATAGCTCAAATAAAAATAAAAAAAATAGTGACAAAATATTTGCTGATGAGGATGTGAAAAACTGGGACCCCCCTGCTGGTTGGAATGGAAAATGGTACAGCTACTCTGGAAAGTAGTCTGGCAGTTTTGGTTTTTTTTTTAATCTAAACGTGCAAATACCATATGATCCAGCAAATATACTCCTGGGCATTTTTCCAGAAACAAATAAACACAAAAACTCATGTTCACATAAGAATCTATACATTAATATTTGTAGTAGCTTCATTTACAATTGTAAAGAACTGGAAATAACCCAGATGATTTTCAATGGGTAGATGAATAAACAACCATTTTTATATCCATTCCATGGAGAACTAATCAGCAATAAAAATAAACAAGTTATTGATGTAGTCACCATCTTGGATGACTCTCCAAAAAAATTATATTGAATAGAAAAATCCAATCTCAAAATCTTACTCACTGTATGATTTCATTTTCATAGCTTTGTTGAAATAATAAAACTTTAGAAATATAGAACAGATTGTTCTACAATAGGTTTTTTTAGAACAGGTGTCAGGGGTTGAGGAGGATTTCCTGGCAGGAGGGAAATGGGTATGGCTATCAAAGTGTAAGAGAGGAATTCTCTGGTGATGGAAACTTTCTGTACTTAATTGTATTAATGTCAGTATTCTGCTTGTGATATAATACTATAGCTTCACAAAATATTACTAGTGAAGGAAACATAGGATCTCTCTGTATTATTTTTACAACTTCATGTGAATCTATTATTACCTCATATAAAATATATAATTTTTAAAAAGGAGTCTAAAGAGACATTTTTCAGTTGCATTATATGAGCCTTATTTTCTCATGGAAGCAAACAAAAATAAATGTATGCCATTAGTGACACATTTAGAAATTTGAACACTGATTGGATTTTTGATTATATTAAGAAATTACCATTATATTAAGAAATTCTTTGTGTTTAAAACGTTTTTATCTTTAGAAATTAATTCTATAATATTTATGCATGCCCTGCACACAACTCAGGCATGTGCTCTGACTGGAAATCAAACAGTGACTGTCTGATTCGCAGGTTGATGCCTGTGAATCAGGGAGTCACTGTTTGATTTCTAGTCAAAGCACATACCCGGATTGTGTGCAGGGCATGTAGGAGGCAGCTGATCAATGATGCTCCTCTCATCTTTGATGTTTCTATCTCTCTCTCCCTCACACTTCCTTTCTGAAATCAATAAAAAAGGAAATACATGTACTACTATATGTAATACTTTAAACAATAAAATAATATTTTAAAATATATATATATACATATATATATATATATTTAAAAAATAATATGTAATGGCTGGAACAAGTACAAGGTTGACCATGAGTTGATGATTGCTGACAGCAGAATGATGGGTATGTAGGAGGTTAATAATAGTTTTCTAGATCCTTTTGTGTATGTTTAAATATTTCCATAATAAGTAAATGCAGTTTTAATGGACCACAAGCAAAACATTTGATAACTAAAATCAAGAGTTTTTGAAAATAATAAAAAAGGCCTTGCTTTACTTTCAATGAGTTCTATCTTGTGCAAAATCAAACACAAACACGGACAAAATATAATTTTAAAAAATGTTCCTTACAAAGTAGTCTCCTTCTTGTTTCTTATAAATACCAGGTCAATCCAAACTTTCATAACTTATTTTCTTACCTTTCACATCATACCACTTACTAAGTGACCAATTATCCAAATTATAGTCATCTTTCTTCATTCATCTTAACAAAGAACAAATATATCTGTTGATAATATTCATAATTAGTTTAGCATTAAAGTAATAATAACGACAGCAACAGCAAGTTGTATTGAGACTTTTTTTATTCAAGAATGTTGCTAGGGTTATGGAAGGACCTAGAGCCAAGCCATTCTGAATCACCCAGTTCATATTCTTTTCAGAGACTTGGAACTACTATGCCAATCTATCATACTGAGAGAGTCAATCAACTTAACTCTTCTAAGGCAATGAACCTATTAAACATATACAAAGAATAAGGGAATAAAAGATTGCTTGTGGTGAAAATGCTAAGGTGACATTTTCATTATAGAGCTAAAATCAACAAATAGTATTTCAAATCTTATAGTAGAGGAATATATAATTTTATCCTCATGAAGTCTGTATATTTGGCTCAGAATATTTATCAAGATGTGAGCCCTTCTCTATTGTTTAACTGGAGATAGTAAGAATTTTAGTATGCATATTAAATAACTAGAGGGCTGGTGCACAAATTCTTGCACCAGTGGGGTCCCTTGGCCTGGCCTGCGGGATCAGGCCAAAACTGGTTCTCCAACATCCCCTGAGGGGTCCCAGATTGCAAGAGGGCACAGACCAGGCCAAGGGACCCCACCAGTGGTCCCACAATGGGGACCAGGGAGGGATGTGAGAGGTTGGCCAGCGAGTGAGGGACTGCAAGAGTGCTCCAGAGCATGTACAGCCCATCTAGCTCAGTCCCAATTGGCCAGACCCGAGAAGCAAGCTAATCTGCTGGTTGGAGCATCTGCCCCTGGTGGTCAGTGCACATTATAGCAAGTGGTTGAGAGTCCTTAGCATTATCATTAGTATATTACGCTTGGATTGGTTGAATGGCCAACTGGAAGACCATGTACTTAGTATATTAAGCTTTGTTATGTAAGATCATATAAAATGATCTCTGTATTTAATCCTCCAGAATGGCTGGAGTTTTTTTAAGATGTTGAGTCATGCTAGTATATCTCCTTTAGAGAATTTAATTTCTAGCAATTCTCTGTGTTGTGCTTCAATGATGAATGAAGTTCTCCAAATGTTTTACATTCAGAAAAACACCAGCCTAGCCAGAAATTTAGGAATGGGGTGCCAAGGAAAGTAAAAAACTTGGAAACATATTCTATGAAGCAAGAAAACATCAAAAAAGGTAAGCAAAGAATATAAGGAGTAAAAAGCTCAAAGTACAAGATGAACATAGCAAAAGTTAGTGACCTCTACTAGGATAAAGAAATCCATGTTATTAATGAAACCTGGAGGGAACTAACTAAAGACCCATTTCCAATTACTGAAATTAGCTGATTCGTTATAGTAGAAACAAACAAACAAACAAACAAAACCACCGAGTTTGTGAAAATGAATTATAAATGATCATCAAAGATAAGGAGTAAAGTACATAAATCTCTTTCTCACAAAAGGAAATACATGTCACATTTTAAAACTCAATCTTAATAACTCAATTATTTAACCATATCTATACTTGTTCATATTCTTTCAATGTACTTTGCCATCTCCATTGAATGTACTCCTACTATACCCTAATTGTGTAATAGGCTATAAACGATTTATCAAATTATAAAACTAAAAGTTTGAAAAACATAATTAGCAACAACTTATATTGGTTCCAGCCTAAGTAGATGCATATCTATTCAATGGGTTTCAGTGCCTGGGCACATTGGGCTATTCTGGAGTGAATTTAGGCATCTCAAGGCCCTTGTACCCATACCAACTCATTTACTATAGTCAAAATTGCATAATTAGGATAAAACATCTCCTTTACATAGGGCAACCAATTTTGACATTTAACTCATGCCCATGCAATATTATCAAAGCAGAATTCCCAGTCAATCAATATATCTGTTTATTGCACTTCAGACCTTAAGTCATCCCTTTGCCTTCACTGTGAAAGGTTCAAAAATACATATTGTAGCTTTTAAATTTGTTTCAAATCACCTACATAAACATGACAAGTGTTAATCTGTGGATTAAAGTACAAATCTCTTTTCAGTATATTACCCATTCCCTTTTGATTAATTTCTTTGGTATTACATAATCTAGTCTGCAGCTATTAGTAACTGGGGATACCAGTGTTATAAATTTTTTGACTATGTGTCTTCTTACATCAACTCTGACTTTGCCAGAGAACTGAATTTAAAAAAAATACCATGAATAAAACATGAATATAATTAAACAATAGTTTTGTGTGGAAGGAAAAAAAAAAACAACCCCTGAGAGAGGTGGTGCAGGCTGATGTTAAAGCAGGTGTCATGTCAGCATGTCCAGACTCTAACCCTGGATCTTTACAACTAGCTTTTTCATCATAAACACTTCTTTTTACCCTTAGCGTCTGCATTTGAAAAGTAATGAAACTAGGTTTCCAAACCCTAAACTTTATAAATTTGGGAAAGTTTTGTTTTGACAGTATTGGATCTGCTAATTCTAACACAGAAAATATTACATTTTTTAAGTCATAAGGCACTATCACTTGTTTCATCCATGAACTAGGACGTTTTCACCTGAAAATACTTATTTAGTCAACTGCATGCTTTGGCTCTATGACAGACATTATAGAGAAAATAAAAAGAAGCATGAGATACAGACCCTTCCCTTAAGGAGCTAATATAATGAAATATAATAGAGGAATATATAAATAAATATACATGTTTATAAAACATTTCTACTACAGGATAAAAGAAGATAATCATCATGAAACAAGTAGAAACAAAATTCTATGGAAATAGATAACAGGAAGAAGTTTCTTTCAGCTAATAAGATCATTCAGGGCTGCCCAGCAGGAGTGGCTCAGTGCTTGAGCATCGACCTATGAACTAGGACAGTGGTCGGCACACTGCAGCTCATGAGCAAAGTGTGAATGCGAGCCTCGGTTTGCTGCTCTGTTGACTTATGAGTTTGCTGACTAATGACTTAGACTTTTGATTCCAATAATTACAGGCTGTTATTGTTCCTTGTGATTAAGCCCTTATCCCAGTGGTTAGCAAACTCATTAGTCAACAGAACGACAAACTGCGGCTCATGAGCCGCATGTGGCTTGCGAGCCGCAGTTTGTTGACCATTGAACGAGGAGGTCACGGTTCAGTTCCCGGTTAGGGCATATGCCCGGGTTGTGGGTTCAATCCCATGTTCCTCTCTGAAGTCAATAAAAATATATTTTAAAAGATTATTCAGGAGATTTGGAAGATGGCAACCCGCAGGAAGGTAGGGAGAGAGTGTGAGAGAGTGAGGAACCCATAGAGGAGAGGGTAGACGTGTGTGGTGTGTGTGTGTATGAGCTACTGATAGTTAGATTCTGTAGGTCATCCAAGGGGCTGCCAAACCGGGCAGTCTTAGATGGCTGAACCCTGTGCACAAAGCTGACACTTCTGGGCAGCCACTGCGGACACAGAGACCATGCCATCTTGAGAAACAGAGCTGCTTGAGACTATGATCCTGACCTCAGCACCACCCAGTCGCATCTCAGACGCAAACCAGGACCTGCAGCCACTGGGGACAAAGAACTGCAACCACAGCTTCAGACCAACAGACAATAACAATCTAGACTTCCCAGTCACAGATTTCTGTGAGTCAAAGAGCCTAACCCCCTCCCAATAGTATCACAGATAATGCCATAGCAACTGATAGACCCACCCCTCACTTGAGCCAAAGCTCCCCTACAGGAATTTGAGCTTGGGAGCACTTGCAGGGACTGCAGGGCCCATCGCCCCTACGAAATTTTGAGTATGGGAGTGCATGCACAGAAACTGGAATCTCCTCCCCACAACGCAATTGGGCGACCAAACCCAAAGCCCACGCATGGTGACAGTGCCACCTGACTTCGATTCTGGGCAAGCTCACACAGAAGTCTGTTTTCTGCAGTGAAAGCACAGCACTTAACTAAGGAGGTAAAAGACCTATACATGGAAAACTACAGGACATTGAAAAAAGACATAGAGGAAGACATAAACAGATGGAAGAACATACCATGTTCATGGATTGGGAGAATCAACATCATTAAAATGTCCATACCAGCCAAAGCAATCTATAGATTCAATGCAATCCAAATTAAAATACCAACAGTATATTTCACAGACCAGAAATAACTCTCAAAAAATTCATCTGGAATAAAAAAAGACCCTGAGTAGTCATAACAATCCTGAGAAAGAAGAATAAAGTAGGTGGGATCTCAATACCAGATTTCAATCTGTATTCCAAAGCAACTGTTCTCAAAACAGCCTGGTACTGGCACAACAACAGACACATAGACCAATGGAATAGAATAGAGAATCCATATCTCCACTCAAACCACTATGCTCAATTAATATTTGACAAAGGAGGCATGAACATACATTGGAGCTAAGACAGCCTTTTCAATAAATGGTGTTTGGAAAATTGGACAGATACATACAAAAAATGAAACTACACCACCAACTTACACTATACACAAAAATAAACTCATAATGGATACAGGACTTAAACTTAAGATGGGAAACCATAAAAATACCAGAGGAATCTACAGGCAGCACAATCTCAGACATATGCCAAAGGAACTTCTTCACTGATACTGATCCTAGGACAATGGAAGCTAAAGAAAAAATTAACAAATGGGACTACATCAAAATAAAAAGTTTTTTCACAGCAAAATAAACCATCAACAAAATAACAAAAAAGCCCACTGTATGGGAGAACATATTTGCAAATGTTATCACTGATAAAGGTTTAATCTCCAACATCTACAGGCAACTTATACAATTTAATAAAAGGAAGATAAATGATCCAATAAAAAAAATGGCCAACGGACCTAAATAGAATCTTTCAAAAGAAGTCAGAAGGAAGGCCAACAGATATATAAAAGCATGCTCAAAGTCACTAATTATCTGAGAGATGCAAATCAAAACGACAATGCGATACCATCTCACACCTGTCAGAATGGCTATCATCAACAAATCAACAAACGACAAGTGTTGGTGAGGATGCGGAGAAAAATGAATCCTCATGCAGTGCTGGTGGGAATGCAGACTGGTGCATCCACTGTGGAGAACGGTATGGAATTTTCTCAGAAAACTAAAAATGAGATTCCCATTGACCCAGTAATCTCACTCTTAGAAATATATCCTAAGAATCTAGAAACACTAACCGGAAAGGATATATGCATCCCTATGTTCATAGCAGCACAATGTGGAAACAGCTGAAGTGCCCATCAGTAGATAAGTGTATTAAAAAACTGTGGTACATCTACACAATGGAATACTATGCTGTGGTAAAAAAAAGAAGGAGTTCTTACCATTTGCAACAGGATGGATGGAACTGGAGAGCATTATGCTAAGTGAAATAAGCCAGGCAACGAAAGATAAATACCACATGATCTCACTCATTTATGGAATATAATGACCAACATAAACTGATGAACAGGGACAGATCCAGAGATAGAGAAGCATCGACCAAACTGCCAAACCTCAGAGAGAAGGTAGTGGAGGGTGGGAGAAAGGAGGAGAGATCAACCAAATGACTTGTATGCATAAATATAAGCCTAACCAATGGACGTGAACACCAGAGGGGTGAGACCATGAGTGGGGAAGGGATTGGGGGTTAATGGAGACCTGAGGACATATATGTAATACCTTAATCAGTAAAGAAATTAAAAAAAAATAAGACAAAAATTAAATGTTGATTACACCGAAACTCAAAAGAAAAGATTATCCAGGGCTCCATAGAAAAGGGGGTATTTGAGCTAGGGATTGACAGAAGAACTGGGTAAACAGAGGAAAAGGGTTAAGTCATTGGGGTGCATTTAAGATTGCATGCAATACAGTGAAATTTTAATTCAGTGTGCTGAAATTGTTATAACAGGAGAAAATGGAGGCATGGAGAGCAGTTACTTTCATTAAAAGCAGAAGTTTTTGCTTTGTGGATTATGACTCATTGATTCCCTACAGAGCATATACAAAAAGTCTGGGCATTCCTATGTTAGTCTTTATTTGCATTTGTTTAATATTATTATTGATAAGAAACTCTACTTGACATTCATAAATCCATATTATAAAAACAAACATGAATTTTTGAATAAATAACCACTTCTTTCAATTAGTCCTTCAACAACTAATGTTATGAAAAAAAATGGAGTAAGTATTTAAAGGCAATTTGACTGCCAGAGGTGCTTTATAAAACATATAAGCATATTGTTTTTCTATGTCGTCATGTGGAGTGTTATTTAGTCAAGTGTATGGTTAAAAATATAATTTGCTATAAGAAGGAATCAACTGAATGGAGGATGATATTTATAAACACCTCCTATAGGGGATTAATATCCAAAATGTACAAAGAACTCATACAACTCAACAAACAAACAGTTCAATTACAAAATGAGCAGGGGACCTGAACAGACACCTTTCCCAAGAAGACATACAAATGACCAATAGATATATATAAAGATGCTCAACTTCATTAGCCATTGGGGAAATGCAAATAAAATTACAATGAGACACCACCTCACACCTATTAGAATGGCTATTATCGACAAGACAAATAGTAACAAGTAATGGAGAGATTGTGGAGAAAAAGGAGTCCTCATTCCCTGCTGGTGCAAATATAAACTGGTTCAGCCACTGTGTAAAACAGTATGGAGGGTCCTCAAAAAATTAAGAATAGAGTTACCATATGACCCAGCAACCCCTCTTCCGTATATGTTCCTCAAAAATTTGTAAACATTTATTTGTGAAGATATTTACACCCCTATGTTCATTGCAGCATTTTTCGTGGTGGCCAAGACATGTTAACACCCAAACTGTCCTTGGATAAAGGAAATGTGGTACATATATACAATGGAATACTACTTAGTCATAAGAAAAGATGAAAAACTGCCATTTTCAACAACATGGATGGATCTTGAAAATATCATGCTAAGCAAAATAAGTCAGATGGAAAATAGTCAGGATCAAAATTATTTCACTCATATGTGGGATATAAAATTGAAAGCAACAAAGGAACAAACAAGAAAATCAAACAAATAAAATCTCATAGACACAGACAAGAGTCTGGTGATTATCAGAGAAAAAGGGGGTGAGGAAATAGTAAAGGGTAGAAGGGTCAAATATATGGTGACAGAAGGATATTTGACATTGGGTGGTAAATATACAATGCAATATACAAATGATGTATATAGAACTGTACACATGAAACCTACATAATTCTATTAAATAATGTCACCTCAATAAATTTAATTATTTTTAATTAAATACATAATTCACATCACCATTAAAATAATACCATTTGATGTTCTTTCTCTTTTAAAATGTATTATCACTCTTAGGTTAAAAAATACTTAGTGGTACAGATTTTCGGAAGTTTGCAATGTAGAAGCTTTAGTCATGAAAAAATTGTCTTCACTTGAGTGAAGCAGGCCACCCCAAAGGTTAAAAGGAAAACAGTCAAGTTTAAAGGATAGCCTACACATGATTAATTGTTTTGTCTTGGATCCCACTAGGCCTAGAATTAGGAGAGCTCTCACTTCCCATTATTTCTATTTCCCACAGTCTTTTTGGAGATCTGTTATTCTATCTATACTGTATATTCAGTAAGAACTAACCTATTTTAAGGCATATGTAATTTTGTCCTACTCTCTTGAAAAGTGAGTTAATATTGCTTACTTTATTCTGGTTGCTATGTCAAAGAATTTTGTAGAACAATAAGACAAATGCCACTTTCTCAAACACTAATGGGCTTCACTGCATTTATGTATATGTATATACATGAGATGCATGGCCCTCTTTGATCAGTTCCTTTCTTCCATTTAACTCCAGAACCTTAAATGTTGTTTTCAAACAGTACAACTTCAAAATTCCTCACATGGTTATTTGGATGGAACTATACTACATTTAACACAAAAGAAAACAATAGGGGTTAAACAGAGGTGGTATCTATACAAAATGGATACTAGTTTTGTGGTCCAAAATAACCTCTACATCATTTGATGCTACAAACTACAGAGATTGTAGAGCAGAGTCCTCCAGAAAAAGCCACTTTATAGAGGCTTTCATTTTCAACTATTGTGGAAACTGAGGCTTTCCAGAATGAATGCTATAACTTGTAAATATCTCAAAGCATTTGATAACTCACAAACAGTAGCCAGGATTATCTGAATTTAGGCGAGAGCCTCTTTTTTAAATAAGATACATTTTTTACATCTGCTTCATATTGTTTTGCCAGACTTTGAACCATTAAAAACTTGGCATTTAAAGTGACAGATGTTACAGAAACAGATACTGAAAAACTCATGTATCCTCTTTTAATCACTCTCTTCTGAGTAAGATTGAATTCATTGCTGTATTAAAATAGATGCAGCCCAGCTAACGTGGCTCAGTGGTTGAGTGTCGACCTGGAGATCAGTGTTCAGTTCCTGGTCAGGGCATATGCTCAGGTTGTGGGCTTAATTCCCAATGGAGGGTTTGTAGGAGGCAGTCTATCAATGATTCTCTTTCATCATTGATGTTTCTACCTCTCTTTCCCTCTTCTTCTCTGAAACCAGTAAAAATATATTAAAAAATGGATGTATAATACTTACTCTATGTATTTATTAGAACAGTTCAAGTGTTACATTAGTGACAATTCAGAAACTATTAAATTCTAGTTGTGTGCTCATCAGGACCCTATGGCAGTTTTTAAAAGTCTTAGCCATAAAAACAGGTACCTACTTATTGTCTGCTAAGTGAAAAGCATTGATCTAGACACAGAAGTAGAATGATATGAGATTAATTTGAGATACAGCAAGCTCTCCCTAAGAGCTTACATTCTAAGTGCAATAATAAGGCAAACCTGTCTGAAAAGTATTAGAATTTCAGGTAATATATGCTAAGTACCTAGATGACTACTATCTGTAAGTTCTATTGGAGCTTTGAAGAGGCAAAGATATTATTAAATAAATCTTGAGGAGGCTTCAAAGAGGAGTTTAATATGAGCTTTGAAGTATTTGATAAGGGCCTATAGAAGAATGGTTGTCCTTAAGGGTATTGTGATACACAGTGTCGACATGGCTCCCAATGATGACCATATTCTAGTATTCATCCCTTTACTAGTATATAATACCTTCCATTGAGTGTGTGCTGAACCTATTTGACTCATTTTTAATTAATAAAATATGGCAGATGTGATAGAATGTAACTTTTAAGATTAAGCTACAAGAAAACTGTGTCTTCATCACTGACACCCACTCTTGCTCTGCAAAAAATTACCTTTCTTGATGTGAGAAGGCACACATTTATAAGGCAAGAACTAAAATTTCCAGCCAACAGCCAGTGAATAACTGAGACCAGCCAAGAGCTACATAAGTGAACTTGGGAGTAGATCCTCCCCATGTTGAGCCTTGATATCATTGCAGCTTGGCTAATACCTTCATAATAGCCCATAAGAAACCTTGATCCAGTGTCATCCAGCTTAACCATCCCCAGATTCTTGACACAAAGAAATAAAGATAATTAACATTTGTTGTTTTAAGCTCTAACTTTTGAGATAATTTGTTACACAGAAATAGATTACCAATATAAGATTGGGATTGGATTTGCTTAATTCAAGCTTCAGGATATACTACTATCACAGGGATACAGTAGAGTACCCAGAGACTAATATGGTAATAACTTTGAGTGGTGTGTATAGTTAATGGAATTATGTGGTTATCACATGGTAATGTATAAATATCACTTCACTATGTAATACTAATACAAAATTGTATACCAGCTTTACTTCAATAAAAAATTTACACTCAAGGGTCAAAGGTTTAAAAAAGGAAAGAAAAGAAACCAAGATGGTGGTATAGGTAAACACCTAAACTGCTGCCTCGCAAAACAATATCAAAACTTCAACTAAAAGACAAAATGGACACCATCCAGAACTACAAGAAAGTTGCCTGAGTGGAAATTCTACAACTAGAAGGAAATAGGAAAGCACATTGAAACTCAGAGGAGCTGCAAAAGGCTGAGGTATGGAGACATGCATATGCTCACAGAGAGGACAGGCAGCTAAGTGAATGGGGGGCTGAGTGCGTGGCTGGCTTCTTCAAGTGGGAGGGAAATGGAAGTTTCCATCTGTGCTGAACTCCAGTCCCAGGCGAGACTCTGGGAACCCAGACCCATTTGGTGGGAATCTGGACTGTCAGGAAAAGAGAAAGCACACTGAGGCTCAGAGGAGCTGCAGAAGGCAGAGGTCCGGAGACGTGCACATGCAGAGAGGACTGACTGCTGAGTGCACAGGCAGCTGAGTGTGGCACTAGCTTTCTAAAGTGGGAGGGAGATGGAAGCTCCCGACTGCAATGAACTCCAGTTCTGGGCAAGTTTCTGGGAACCCAGACTCATTTGGGGAGAAACTGGACTGCCTGGCAGCAGGCAAAACCCTAGGGTGGTTTTCATTCAGAGGTGCTTGCAGCAATTACCAAGGGACACCGAGACCCAGGGGCCTCATAGGGCAGGGCTGACAGGAAGCTAAGGTTCTCTGCTCTGCCCTGAGACTCTGCCCCATACAAGCTAAGCACAGAGGCTTTTGCAACTTTGCAAGTATTGTCTCGTAAGGGTGTCTGCAGCACAGAAGTGTAGACACAGGCCAATCGGCCTAGAGGTCAATTTCTCCCAGTGATACCAACAACAGTTAAGACTTAACTACAACAAGGCTGTGCACACAGTCCACAAAGGGATGCACCAAATGTGTCCACCTCAGGTAATTGGCAGAGGCTGAGTGACTGGGCCCTATAGGACACCTATCACATAAACCTACTCTACCAACTCAGGGAAGCAGCGAAAATTCAGAGACAAACAGATCACAAATGAAAGAAATGGAGGAAAGCAAATGACTGGTTATAGATTTCAAAACCACGGTTATAAGATTTTTCAAGAATTTCCTAGTAAAGGCCGATAATTTTTTTCTTTGATGTCCATCTAATTTTATTTCTTTTATTTCTTTTTTTTTTGAGAGTGAAAGGGAGGGGAGAGACACAAACCTAGGTACGTGCACTTGGCTGGAAGTGAACTAGAACCCTTTAGTCCATGGGCGGACACTCTATCCAGCTAGGGCTATACATCTAATTTTAGATCCTGTCTTTACTGTTGACTTTTATGTAAGGACCTATAAATTTAATGAGACCCTTGAGGATATGAAAAAGGACCAACTAGAAATTAAACATACACTGACTGAAATAAAAAATAGTATATAGAGACATAACAGCAGACTACAGGAATGCAAGAATCAAGTCAAAGATGTGAAATACAAAGAAGCAAAAAAATACCCAACCGGAAAAACAAAAAGATAAAAGAATCCAAAAATTTGAAGATAGCATAAGGAGCCTCTGAGACAACCTCAAGCGTACCAACATCCAAATTATGGGGGTGCCAGGAGAAGAGAGAGAGCAAGATACTGAAAACCTATTTGAAGAAATGATGACTGAAAACTTCCCCCATCTGGTGAAATAAATAGACTTACAAGTCCAGGAAGTGCACAGAACCCCAAACAAAAGGAATCCAAAGAGGACCATACCAAGACACATCATAATTAAAATGCCAAGAGCAAAAAACAAAGAGAGATTAAAAGCAGCAAGAGAAAAACAGTTAATTACCTACAAGGGATCACCCATACGATTGTCAGCTGATTTCTCAACAGAAACTATGCAGGCTAGACCAGAGTGGCAAGAAATAGTCAAAGTGCTAAAACTGGTTTGGCTAAGTGGATAGAGTGTCGGTCTGCGGACTGGAAGGTCCCAGGTTCAATTCCAGTCAAGGGCTTGTACCTTGGTTGCGGGCACATTCCCAGTAGGGGGCATGCAAGTGGCAGCTGATCAATGTCTCTCTCTCATCGATGTTTCTAACTCTCTGTCCCTCTCCCTTCATCTCTGTAAAAAAATCAATAAAATATATTTAAAAAATAAATATTCAAAGTGATGAATAACAAGAACCTACAACCAAGATTACTCTACCCAGCAAAGCTATCATTCAGAATTGAAGGTCAGATAAATAGCTTCACAGATAAGAAAAAGCTAAATAGAAGTTCATCAGCACTAAACCAGTATTATATGAAATGCTGAAAGATACTCTTTAAGAAGATGACGAAGAAGAAAAAGGTAAAGATTAAAATTATGAACAACAAATACATGTCTATCAACAAGTGAATCTAAAAATCAAGTGAATAAAAAATCTGATGAACAGAATAAATTGGTGAATATAATAGAATCAGAGGCATAGAAAGGGAGTGGACTGACAATTCTCAGGAGGAAAGGTGTGGGAGGTGCAGGAAAAGACTAGACAAAAGTCGTACACTTATAGATGAGGTGAGGGGAGGGGTAAAAACAGAGGGTGAGGTGGGAACTGGGTGGAGGGGAGCTATGGAGGGACAAAAAGAGGAACAATTGTAATAATCTGAACAATAAAGATTTATAAAATTAAAAAAATAAAACATTTCTTACATACCATTAAAAAATAAATAAATACAATAAAAAAGGAAAGAAAACAAAGGAAAAAATAATCTCCCCTACTAGACTTGGCATTGTGAGGATAACAGTTTTTGTCTGTCTGTTTTGTGTTACTTTTTCTTGTTTGTTTGTTTGTTTGTTTGTATTTTGACTGGGTACTTCCATGTAAGAGAATAACATAAAGTAGAAATAAATATATTTGTCCTTAATTATTGATATAAGGAAATAAATTGACCATGAAAGCAATTTCAAGGCTATGGATTTAATGAAGCAGATTTGAATTTTGTGAGCACTTAGATACATAATGGCATCAAGTTTGCAAATACTGGTCCTAGGCAGTTTGGCTCAGTGCATAGAGCATCGTGGGTCCAGGGTTTGATTCTGCTCAGGGCCAGCACCTGGGTTGCAGGCTTGATCCTCAGTAGGGGATCAATGATTCTCTCTCATCATTGATGTTTCTCTCTCTCTCTCTCTTCCCCTCTCCCTTCCTCTTTGAAATCAATAAAAACATATTTTAAAATAAAGTAAAATAAATGGTATTCTTATTTAAAACAAAAAGTTTGAAGCCCAGTGTAAAGAATTGTCAGGAGGTATAGAAAGCTTTACTATTTTTGAACAATTTGGTTTATATTTGTTCATTAAGAAAAAACTGAATTTTCTTGTATCTTTAAAAAATTACTAAAGCACATTTTATTTCATATTGATAACCACTTTTTGCCAGCACCCACACATTCACAGGTAAATTAAATGTTTTACATTTTTTCTTAATGCTATCTCTTAAAAGAATTAAACAACTAGGCTCAGGACAAGAGTAAAATTTAAAAGAAGCTTCTCTGAGTAAGCAGAGTTAAATTTTTGAATGAAATATCTTAGGCTGTTAAGATTCTCTCACTACCTTGAGATAACCCTCTTTCTACTTTATGGCCAACGCCATAGCACAAGTGCCTATATATCTGCTTGGCAAACTGTGATTTCAGCAAATATCATCACATTAAAATTTCCCGTTAAAAGTAAAAGTATATTTAGCAAAGTTTAGACCCAGTGAGAAGTCTACAACAAGCAGGTATTTATTAAATTCTACTTTTGTGTCTTACTAACCGCTGATGGTGATACGTTTTCCCAGTTTAAGTTAGAGCACACTGATTTTTATGTTGTGAACTATCTGATCCTCAAAGACAGAACAGTGTGACAGAAATTCAATTATATTTCAAATTGATGACATATTTTTGGAGAAAACCATGGAAACATGCTTTATTTGTCTCAAAAGCAGCACATTGCAGAATGTAAAAGTTTAGAAGCAGCTTGGTTTATTTACATTTCAAACATAAACAAGATTTTTTAGTGTATCTACCATTGCTGTTGTAATTCTTTTAAAAAATGAAAAGGAAAGCTTAGCTCAATTTTCTCCAAATACACGCTTCACTAAAATTTAGGAACTAATAAAGGATAACTTTCACTCTTTCCTTCAGGCCCCAAGTACAGCAAAAAGCACCAAGGTATAGAAAAGATTATTAAAATTCAATGTTCCTCTTTTGCTTTATTTATTCCCTTAAAACATATGTATGAATCATTAATTGCAGGTACTGTATGTTTTCTGCAAACTAGAACACACTGAATATTAGCAGTGGTTACTGGGTTAAAATTGCATGTATACAATGTCTATATCTATGTAGATAGTTATACATTATGTCATTATTATTCTCATCCCTACGAATAAAAAAAAAGAAAGAAAAAGTCCCTGTCCTTGCATTTCTATATATGCTATTACCAAGGCATCTAAATCATGATAATTCTCTTTTTATTAATTGGATGGAACACATAATGTTACATAAAATTGGAGTTTTGAGGTTGCTGTCCAATAACTTCCTTTAAAAGTAGTCAAGTGGCCCTGGCTGGTTTAGCTCAGTAGATAGATCATCAGTCTATGTATCAAAGGGTTCCGAGTTCGACTCTGGTCAAGGACATTTACCTCAGTTGCAAGCTTGATCTCCAGCCCTGGTTGGGGCTCATGTGAGCAGTAAGTGAATAATGTGTCTTTCTCACATCATTGTTTCTCTCTGTGTCTCTCTCTTTCATTCTCTCTAAAAATCAGTGGAAAAATATCTTTGGATGAGGATTAAAAAAATAAATAAGTGACCAAGTGATCCTCCCAAGGTTATAGAGGGGGAAATTGAGTTTCTGGCCCAAATTCTGACTCATTTAATTACATTATTTTCCATTACAAATTATTTAACAGTTAACTAATCTAGAATTTATGAAATTTTTCAAGTAACATATTATTCCATTATTAACTTTCAGTCTGTCTTTCCTCAGGCTACTTACTAAATTGAAACACTTACTAGTTTTCTCATTTATTCATGTACTCGTGCCACAAATATTTATTAAACCACAATTTATGAGATAGTTAATGTTTCTGATATAGGAGTCAGCAAAGCATATTACTCTGCCTTAAGCATTTTTGATACTAAATGAGTGGTTGCTTTATCTAATTTTTCCCACCAGCTTTTAAAGCCAGTCAGAGACAGACAAACACTAATTGAGCTCACTTACATGTGGAATTTAATGAACAAAATAAATTGATGAGCACAATTGAAACAGGGTCATGGATACATGGAACAGACTGACAGCTGTCCGAAGGGAGGGGGGTGACTGGATGAAAGAAGGTGAAGGGATTAGTCAATTAACATATATGTATAACCCATAGACACAGACAACAGTGTCATGATGGTCAGAGGGAAGGGGGAGTGATGGTTGGGTAAGATTAGCAAAGAGGAGGGAATGGAGACATCTGTAATAGTGTCAATAAGACAAATTAAGTTTAAAAAGTTTATTGGAAAATATAATGTTCTGGGAGCTTCTAAATTTACAAATTGAAATATTTGTCTTTCTCCTATATTAGAATAGCTAGTATCAAACAAACTCTCTTGCCAAGAAACACTATGAGAATGGAATAGAAATATAAATGGCTATTTGAAGACTTCAGAGAAAAATACAACTAAACCATAGGAGTTAAATCCCAGAAAGAATAAAAACACATTAAAGTGAGCCCTGAATTCTCAGTGTTTTTTGTTGCTTTTCTGCTCAAGTTATTTTTCAATTAAGTGTGTGGTATATAGAAGCTAAATGAAAAGTCCTATATTATGTCGCAATCTCACTGATATCTAAGATTGTGTCACCATTATCATGTAAGGATAAGATAAAGGATAGAGACTAAAAAATTACCAAGTATCAATGACTTAAAACTTCCCAAATATGACAAAAGACAATACCTATAAATTCCAGAAGCTGAACACATTTCAAACAGAAAAAAAATGAAAGATATACCCAGACATATCATAGTAAAGCTATTGAAAATGGAAACAAATAAAAACTTTAAAAATCAATGAAGGAGCCCTGGCCATGTAGCTCAATTAGTTAGATCTTCATCCTGAACACAAGATTGTGGGCTTGATCTCCTTTCAGGGCACATACAAAATGCATAAATAAGTGAAAGAACAAATGAATCTCTCTCTCTATATATATATAAAGTGAATATGTGCAGCAACTACTAAAAGAAAGCATACAAATATATAAGCTCAAAACACAGCACATAAATGAAAATGACATTCTAAAAATTGTTCAAGTAACCAAAAGAAAGTAACAAAAAAGAAAAAATAATAATGGAAACCTTAATCCCTAATATATCAGTCAGTATATTAAAAGTAGGTGGCCAAAATGCACTAATACAAAGACAGATTTTAAAAATATATTAAAAACGACCCAAGATAATGCTCTCTATATTAAACTCACTTCAAATATAACCATAGAGTCAGAATGAAAGTAAAAAACTTCAAAATATAAATGTCATGAAAATATTAATCAAAATAAAACAAAAGGAAAATATTTGTGTAATGGTGTCAAAAGAGCTTCACAAACTTTCTTATCAATGAAAAACCCATTAGCTGATACTTTTTAAAAACAAACAAATAAATAAAAAAAACAAGAAAACCTCTCTCTAAACGTTATCTTAAAAGCGTACAGCAAGATGGCAGGATAGGAGATTCTAGCCTTGATATCCCTACAGAAATGCAGAATTCAACAACCATCATGGACAAGAATACTTCTATGGGAACTCATGGATCCAGTGGAGAGATTCCAACACTCTGAGAAAAATTCTGAGAATAAATGCAAGACTTTAAGAAACATGAAAAAAAGAACATAATTAATCACTTTACCCATGTCACCTCTCCTGTAAGACAGCATAGCTCAGTGCCAAGAGAGATCAACTTAGTCCGTAATTTCTGGTAAATGGAAAGTGAGAGTAGCATAGGCACGGAGCTTCACCAGCCTTATGAAACACTACCTAAGAAGCCACTCCTGCTTTGCCACAACCACATTACTAAAGAGATCCACACGTCTGAGAGTTGCTAGAATCAGGGGAAAGGGAAGTGATCTCACAACAACCAAAAAATGGATGTGAAAAACGAACCGCAAATCCTACTAAATGGCTCACAGATTTCACCAAGAGGCCCTCCCATGAACCACATGAGACACCTCACTTGCAGACCCCCATAACTGTCTGAAATGTACCTCCAGCATTCTGCACATGACAGAGACAGCACATGTGAACTTCTTCAGTTGCTCCCACACATGATGTTCTCTAGCCTCCACAGATGGTGAGTGTGAGCGAGCTCTACAGAGATGGAGCACAAAGTCTTACAGAAAGCACGTTGATATCTGAGGTTGATTTAACTTTTAAAGATTAGGAGAAAGCACACAACCATGGGAAAAAGAAATGGGAGGCTCTCAGCACCTAGCCTAAACTTGTGGAATTGAGGGAAGGCACATAACCCTAAAACTTTTCCCCCACAGAAAGAACAAGAAAACTGGGGCATGTGCCTCCATAGAAAATATGACCAAATTTAATCATTTTCCCAGTATAGAACATTTAAGACATTTACCTGTCATTCTGAATCTATACCTTCAAGATTTAGCAAATAAACTGTAAAAGCATCTTGTTATTACAACATACAAAAGAGAATTATTACTTCCCAAGAGATGCTTAAAATATTTTTGGCTCTACTAAGTTCAGTTTATATCTTGGAATCTCCATTGTTCTTAATTGAAAACTCCAGTTTATTAGAATGGTTTAATTTGCTAAACCCCAAACATGGTTGGTCCTAGTAAATTCATTTCCTAAGAATATAAGATTAAATAATTTCCTTCCTCTTTTCCACTCAAATCTCAATTCATTTAAATTTGGATATAAAATTTGAAATAATAGGCATTTTAATTGAACTTGTTGTTCATTTATTCCAATCTCTAATACCCTTAGTTTTGACAATATATCACATTATCCTGTACAGTTGGAAATGATCATTAGAAATGCTATAAATAAGATGAGCCTATATCAAAATAGCAAATAAACAATTGGTATTGAGTTTTGACTGAAGTAACTACTTCAGGTCCATTAAGAATAATTTACCTTTGGATGATTCTTATATTTTTTTTGTATTTGTATGCCTTATGCAACTGAAGAATTTCAAAGTCCTGAATGAATTAAAAAGTAACTCATATTTATGTGCCATTTATTCATGAATTATGTATTCCATTCAGGTTCCAATGGGGAAAACTAAAATACAAAAAGAGATTTGGCAAAAGTAAGAGAGGATGAACAAAATCAGTTTGCAACGCAGTTTCAACACCACTGACTTGAATTTACAAGTCAGAGGTGTTGAGGTTTCTTCATTTTTATTTCTATAAATAATATACTACAATGGTCCCCACAGAGAAGCCTGAAATCATAGTCATTTCCAAAATGGAAGACTATAAGGTAATGTTTTGTTTATTAATGGTAAAAATTCTTTTTAAAAGTAAACACATTTGTTAATGATCACTCTCTAAGACAATTTGGGTAACTGAAATCCATTGGCTTCAATTTGTGTGTCAAAATCATGTGGCTGATAAGTTAGGTATTCTGATTCCTACTTTTGTCTGCTATTCTACTTACAAATATTTTATGTTTGCATTGCTGTAGAAGAGTTTAAAATATAGCCCGTTTAGTTGAGTATTTGCCATTAATGATAGATGTATATTGCTTGACAATGGAAAAATAATGAAAAACTATTTTCCAGGAGTATATATATCACTCACTACAAAAATTGAAGGCATTTCACTGTGTTAGAGTAACTCAAAATATGATTAATTAGAAAGCAATAAAAAGTAATTAATAGAAATTAGCTATGGAAAATTTTAGAAATCAATTGAGTTCCTTTTGATCTCTGCTTGGAACATTTTTGTAGACTGAATTGTGAGTTTATGTTAATTCATTGGCAGATCACAAATGTGTCCCTAGGAGAACTTGTGTACCACCCATGTTGAGTTTGAAATGTTAACAAGATTGTCCTTCACTTCAAGTAAATAGCTAAGAAAGTCAATTAAAATTACCACTTGCCAGAAATGCAGGCAGCAATGTTGACTAGCTGTGAGAGAGCCAGAATTATTCAAGTGGATTGTACTTAACAGGATTGTTGGCTAAGAAAGAAAAATGTAATGCCAATTTTAAAAACACTATTATATGAATTGGCAGAGAGTGCTACCAGGTAAATAGTATAGAGAATTCAGCATTCCCATGGTGCTTTCAATTGAAGCCTTTTAAAATTGAGCATTATTTTTCCTGGACTTGCAATAGCAGCCTATGACTAGTAGTTAACACTGAAATAGCTGTCTCTTAGAGCCCTTTCCTGGGAGTATATATCCCTGTAATCACCTGTGCTGTGCAGAGTATCATCGATAGAACACTACAATTGGACAAGGAAGAAAGCCAAACTCATATGTACATGGAATTGCTATAGGGACCAGTAGTTCTCAGGAGATTTTTACTTAATATAACAGATACAACTTTGCAATTAGAAATATCAGTTGGATAATCGGGAAATGTCCACTAATTCCAAATAAACCACAATTTAATATCAAAGAAAACTTCCCTGTAAAACATTGCTTTAAAATCAGATTATTGATTTTGGGGGCTTATTAATAAAGCATTTATCTAATTCCTACATTTGATAACTTAAATAATGTATCATGGATATGCAGTGGATCACATGATTAGATTGATTTTGACTTAACTGTGTCCAAGATTTTGTCTCTATTCATTCCCAGCTTGACACACAAAATAGAAATATATGCTACAAATGAAATTAAAAGAAAAAAAATTATTTATGTTGTATGGTCTAAAGTCCACCTTGTAGAATAAAGAATCTGAGTTATGCCCTAACCGGTTTGGTTCAGTGGATAGAGTGTCGGCTTGTGGATTGAAGGGCCCCAGGTTCGCTTCTGGTCAAGGGAATGTACCTTGGTTGCAGGCACATCCCCAAAAGGGAGTGTGCAGGAGGCAGCTGATCGATGTTTCACTCTCATAGATGTTTCTAACTCTATATCCTTCTCTATCTCGTTCTCCCTTCAAAATATATATCTTTTAAAAAGAATCTGAGTTACTCATGAATTCATTTTGAAATATGCAATAGAAAACAGATATGAATACTGCCAAAGTCATCATTTGTTACTTTTAGAGAGTTACAAAGTACTTGTTTCAAAGGTATACTTTCATATAATTTGTTTTAGTTGCAAGGCTTTACACTACATTGCTATTTCCACTTTATATTAAAATATGATTACCAACAAAATGATTATAGTACTTACCAAAAGTCAGAGAAAAACCAAAGATCTAGTGAAATTTGTTCTCATAACCTGAACAAATTCTCTTTTTCTATTTTTGATATGTATGGAAATGTTAGCTATGTAAAATAACCAGAATTCACAAATGTACTGTTAAGAAAACAATAGCACCAATCTCTGTGTCTCTTACCTGTATTTGTCTCTCTTTCACACCCTCTCCCAACCACACATAAATAAACCACATACGATATATACTTATCATCATAATCACAGTCATAAACCAATTCTACTTAATAAAAAACTAATATGCAAATAGACCAAACAGCAGAACAACCTGTCTCTATAATGTGCACTGACAACCAGGGGGCAGAGGTTCAATGCAGGAGCTGCCCACTGGTGGTGAGTGAGCTCCCACAGTGGGGAGTGCCAATCAGCCACAAGCCTCTGATGCAGTGCTAAGGATGTCCGACTGCCAGCTTAGGTCCGCTCCCCGCAGGGCTCCCAGACTCTGAGAGAGAGCAGGACAGGCTGATGAACTCCTCCTCAACCGAGTGCACAAATTTTGTGTGCTGGGCCTCTAGTCATTTATAAAAGTGGATTTTATTTTTTTATTAATTTTTTATACATATCTCCCCATTGCCCGCCCTCCCTTCCAGGAATACCCCAACCCCCCAGTGTCTATGTTCATTGGTTATGCTTATATGCATGCATAAAAGTCCTTTAATTGATCTCTTATCTACCTCACCTAACTTTAATCTTCCTGCTGTAATTTCACAGTCTGATACTTTACTGCCTCTATATCTATCCTTTTGTTCATCAGTTTATAATGTTTTTTATTATCCACAAATAAGTGAGATCATGTGATGCTTCTCCTTCATTGACTGGCTTATTTCACTAAGCATAAGGCTCTCCAGTTCCAACCAGGTTGCTGCAAATGGTAAGAATTCCTTCTTTTTAATGGCAGCATAGAATTCCATTGTGTAGATGTACCACAGTTTTCTGATACACTCATCTGCTGACAGACACCTAGGCTGTTTCTAAATTGTAGCTATTGTAAATTGTGCTGCTATGAACATAGGGGTGCATATATCCTTTCTGATTGGTGTTTGTAATTTCTTAGGATAAATTCCTAAGTGTGGGACTACAGGGTCAAATGGAAGATCCATTTTTAGTTTTTTGAGGAAACTCCATACTGTTCTCCACAGTGGCTGCACCAGTCTGCATTCCCACCAACAGTGCACAAAGGTTCCTTTTTCTCCACACCCTGGCCAACACTTGTCATTTGTTGATTTGTTGATGATTGCCATTCTGACAGGTGTAAGATGGTATGGCATTGTCATTTTGATTTGCATCTCTCGGATCATTAGTGACTTTGAACATGTTTTCATGTGTCTCTTGGCCTTCCTTCTGTCATCTTTCGAAAAGGTTCTATTCATGTCCGTTGCCCATTTTTTTATTGGATCATTTATCTTCCTTTTATTAAGTTGTATAAGTTGGCTGTAGATTTTGGAGATTAAACCTTTATCAGTGATAACATTTGCAAATATGTTCTCGCATGCAGTGATCTTGCTTGTTGTTTTGTTGATGGTTTCTTTTGCTGTGCAAAAGCTTTTTATTTTGATGTAGTCCCATTTGTTTATTTTTTCTCTAGCTTCAATTGCCTTTGGAGCAGTATCAGTGAAGAAGTTCTTTTGGAATATATCTGAGATTGTGCTGCCTGTGGATTCCTCTATTATTTTTATGGTTTCCCTTCTAATGTTTACGTGCTGTATCCATTTTGAGTTTATTTTTGTATTTGGTGTAAGTTGGTGGTCCAGTTTCATTTTTTTGCATGTATCTGTCCAATTTTCCCGACACCATTTATTGAAGAAACTGTTGTGACTCCACTGAATGTTCATGCCTCCTTTGTCAAATATTAGTTGAGCATAGTGGTTTGGGTGGATATCTGGGTTCTCTATTCTATTCCATTGGTCTATATGCCTGTTCTTGTGCCAGTACCAGGCTGTTTTGAGAAGAGTTGCTTTGTAATTGAGCTTGAAATCTGGTATTGAGATCCCACCTACATTATTCTTCTTTCTCAGAATTGCTGTAGCTATTCGTGTCTTTTTTTGTTCCAGATGAATCTATGAAGAATTCTTTCGAGGTCTGTGAAATATGTCGTTGGTATTTTAATGGGTAGTGCATTGACTCTATAGATTGCTTTGGATAATATGGACATTTTAATGATGTTGATTCTCCCAATCCATGAGCTTGGTATGCTATTCCATCTGTTAACATCTTCCTCTATCTCTTTTTTCAGTGTCCTGTAGTTTTCTGCATATAGCTCTTTTACCTCTTTGGTTAGGTTTATTCCGAGGTATCTTAATTTTTTTGGTGTGATGGTAAATGGGTTTACTTTTTATACTCTTTTTCTGTAATTTCACTATTAGTGTATAGAAATGCCACAGAGTTCTTAGCATTAATTTTGTATCCTGTTACATTGCTGAATTCATTAATTAAGTCAATTAGTTTTGGAATGGAGTCCTTTGGGTTTTTTATGTACAGTATCATGTCATCTGCAAATAAGGACAGCTTTACTTCTTCTTTTCCAATTTGGATGCCTTTTATTTCTCCTTCTTGTCTAATTACAATGGCTAATACTTCGAGTACTATGTCGAACAGGAGAGGTGAAAGTGGGCATCCCTGTCTTGTTCCTGTTCTTAGGGGAAATGGTTTTAGTTTTTGCCCATTGAGTATGGTGCTAGCTGTGGGTTTATCATATATGGTTTTTATGATGTTGAGGTATGATTCTTCTATTCCCACCTTGCTGAGAGTTTTTATCAAGAAAGGCAGTTGGATTTTGTCAAAAGCTTTTTCTGCATCAGTTAATATGACTATGTGATTTTTATCTCTCAATTTTTTTATGTGATGTATCATGTTTATTGATTTGCGGATATTGTACCATCATTACATTCCTGGGATGAATCATACTTGTTCATGGTGTATAATATTTCTGATGTACTGCTGGATCCGATTTGCTAGAATTTATTGAGAATTTTGGAATTTATGTTCATGAGAGATATTGCTCTATAATTCTCTTTCATTGTGTTGTCTTTATCTGGTTTTGGTATTAGGGTGATGCTGGCTTCATAGAAGATGTTTGGAAGTGTTCCTTCTTCTTGAATATTTTTGAATAGTCTGAGGAGGATAGATTTTAATTCTTCCTTAAATGTTTGGTAAAACTCTCCTGTGTAGCCATCTGGTCCCGGGCTTTTATTTGCTGGAAGCTTATTGGTGACTGCTTCAATTTCTTCCATAGTTATTGGAGTCTTGAGATGTTTAGATTCCTCCTCATTGAGTTTTGAAAGGATATATTTTTCTAGGAAAATGTCCATTTCTTGCAGGTTGTCCAATTTGTTGGAATAGTGTTGTTAGTAATTTTTAACAATCCTTTGTATTACCACAGGGTCTGTTGTTATTTCTTCTCTTTCATTTCTGATTTTGTTTATTTGGGTCTTCTCTCTTTGCTTCTTGGTGAGCCTGGCTCTAAGTTCTTCAATCTTGTTTATCCTTTCAAAGAACCAGCTCTTGGTTTTGTTGATATTTTGAGTTGTTTCTTTGGTTTCCAAGTTGTTTATCTCCACTCTGATCTTTACCATTTCCTTCCTTCTGCCTACACTGGGCTTTTCTTGTTGCTCTCATTATAGTCTTTGAGTTGTAGGATTAGGTAATTTATTACCATTGTTTCCTGTTTTTTGCAGTAGGCTTGTAGGGCTATGAACTTCCCTCTCTATAAAAGTGGATTTTAGAATCCTAATATGAATTAATATGTCATTGGGATATTTTCAGTATTACTAGAAAACTAAACCAAAATTCTTGATTTTCAAAAAAAAAAAGTCAGTTCAGAAAATTACAAAGTTTATGTTACATAATACATATTCCTATAGAACATAACAATATACTAAAATGTAATGATGAATTTTAATTTATTTTTGCTATAAAGATAATCATATTCTTCATTAATTTGCCAGATATAGATAAATTTAATTTTGTAAGACTTTAGTATCTTACATGCCACACTTTGAAATTCCTTATCCAAACGTCTTTGATTTCTAAGGAATTTATTATTTTGGTAGTTCACATGAAATAATGAATGAAAGAATGCTTAAAGGAAGTTGCCCTTTTTTCCTAAATTCTTAGATAAATGTTTTACCTTATCTAGATATAATAAATAATGTGAATCTGTTTCCACTACAAAGAAAACCCAAATTTTCTGTTTCTGAAGATTTGCTTGTGTCATAGTTATTCTATATGGTACTCTGCCTATAATTTCAAAATCACCAGGACTATATAATGGAAAAGAAATATTTGGGAACTATATTAACAGTTTTAAACAGATTTGATAATGAAAATTCAAATGTGGAAATTATTTCACAATACTTCTGCTATATTTAGAGGAGTGTCAAAAATTATACCTGGCATGTTTGTTAGTAGGCCAAGTCAAATTCACATTCTGAAATATATTTTTTTTTACTCCAGATAAAGAAACAATAATGAGAGAGAAAATTAAGTTAGCTAGATAAAACAATTGTGTTAGAATATGTTGACTTCATTTGGAAAAGCTAAGTCTTATAAATTCACATCCCAGAACTTCATCTGTAAGTTAACTCTGTTGCAAATGTTGCTAATTGGACTCAGAGGACCTTAAGTTTATAAAATCCTACCTGAGATTATTATACTAATCAATAACACAGGTGAAAGTTAGAAATGTCTTCAGGAAAGAAAATTCCCTCGGGTATTTTTTTTCTGATTTTGTCATTAATTTTTAGAAATGTTTAGCCTAGTTCAGACAGAGTAATATTGGCTATGCAGGGAAAGGCCAAATGATCACCCAAAGATGTCACAGTGGTTCAAGCCAGAACTTCAGGAATGTGGGAAAAAGGAAAACAGAAAATAAACACCAGGTTTTCCTATTTATCTCTGGCAAACTTCTGAATAATTCTATCTAATAAAAGAGTAATATGAAAACTGATTATACCTCCACTATACCCACAAGCCACGCCCACCAGCTAATCAGGAGTGGATATGCAAATTAACCTAACCAAGATGGCTGCAGCCACAGAGCAAGCAGGAGGCTTGGGTTTCCCCAGTAATAGAGGAAGCCAAGCTTTCCACACATCCTGGCGAGCATAGGCCTCCACTCAAGGCTACAAAGTTTCAATTATAGAAAATAAATAAATCCAAACAGAAATGGCTGCAGCCTCGGAGCAAGCAGGAAGCTTGGCTCTGCTCAAGGCTACAAAGTTTCAATTGTAGAAGATAAATAAATCTCAGATACCAGGGCTTCAGCTTGGGTTGCTGGGGGGTGTGGCTGACCTGCAAACCACCACAGGCCCCTTTGCCCAGGCTGCCCCACACCCCAAGGGAATCCCCACCCTGATCCGGGACACCCTTCAGGTCAAACCAGCTGGCCCTCACTTGTGCACCAGGCCTCTATCCTATCTAATAAAAGAGTAATATGCAAATTGACCATCACTCCAACACACAAGATGGCTGCCCCCATGTGGTCAAAGATGGATGCCCCTATGTGGACACAAAATGGTCGCCATAAGATGGCCAGCAGGGGAAGGCAGTTTGGAGGGACCTATAAGGGAGGGCAGTTGTGGGTGATCCGGCCAGGAGAGGAAGGCAGTTGGGAGGGACCAGGCCTGCAAGACAGTGTAGTTGGGGGAGATCAAGCCTGCAGGGGAGGGCAGTTAGGGGTGACCAGGCTGGCCTAGGAAGGAAGTTGGGGTCGACTGTGGTGGGGTTGGGCCTAAACGGGCATTCAGACCTCCCTCAAGGGGTCCCAGATTGGAGAGGGTCCAGGCTGTGCTGAGGGACATACCCCCCGTACCTGTGCATGAATTTTATGCACTGGGCCTCTAATTTAATATAGAAAACCACAAAATCAGTATGGATCTAAGGGTTCTTATTGTTATTATTAGAAGCTAGCTAATAGAAATATGATATTTTGATACATTTTTTAAAAACCCTCCAGCTTTCTAATCAGAGATTCATTTTTTTTTCTCAAGCATTTTTTCTATCTGTTTAAAACATTTTCTAGACTAGTAAGGGTAATATGGTTGACACTGTGAAGAGATGTCTATGGTGTGTATGTGTGTGTGTGTGTGTGTGTGTGTGTGTGTGTGTATTATTTTGTCTGCAGCATCACTCAGTGTGGGTTGGCAACTACAGAGCCAAATTATATTTCAATGAAATCCTGCCAACTAAACTATGTTTCCAGTCAGCCTTATGTTCTAGCCTACTAAAATGTTCAACACCATTACATAGTTTTCAAAATCATCAACTTGCAATTATTTCATGCTATTCACTAGTAAAAGCTCAAATATTTTTATTTATTTCAGAGAGCAAGGGAGAGAGATAAATAGAGACATCAATGATGGGAGAGAATCATTGATCAGCTGCCTACTGCATGCCCACACTAAGGACCGAGCCCGCAACTTGGGCATGTGCCCTGACAGGGAATTGAACCATGACATCCTGGTTTATATGTCAATGCTCAACCACTGATCTATGCTGGCCAGGCAAAGCACAATATTTTTTAAAGTCAAAATGATTAGAATTCCCTCATATGTGATAGCACTACTGGGAGTAACTCTCACCAGTGTTTTCTCCTGTTCGTTTAAAAGTTGATAGCTTGGGTTTGTGACTCACAACAGGAAGAAGTCACATACCTAGCTGGACTGTGTGCTTATGACAATGGTTGTGGGGATTATCATTAATGAAAGGTGTTAAATTTGTACTGCTCAGCAGTTTATGAGAGAATAGGTTTTAATAATAGATTTTAATAACAGTGAATCTTGTTTTTTGATTAATAATTTAAACTGTGATGTTAAAAAAACTCTTTTAGTTCCTTGATAAGAAATCAACCCTTCTTAGTTAAGTCAATATGATTGTATTGATTGTTACATACAAGCACATCAATTTTCTCTGATAACATTTTGAATTCAGTAACTGATGACAAGGTTAAATCTATAGAGAATCAAGATTTGTCAGGGGGCAAAAACAAATTGGGAATTTGCATGTATAAAATAACATTTGACATGAAACAGACTGACAACTGGGAGGGGAGAGAGAAAACTAGATGAAAGAAGGTGACGGATTAGCCAAGGAACATATATGTAAAATGACCTTTGGAAAAAGGTAAATGTAAATGATGAACAACAAAGTGACAATAAATACATATCTAAAAATCTAAAAATCAAGTGAATATAAAAATCAAGTGAATAAAAATCTGATGAACAGAATCAACTGGTAACTATAATAAAATCAGGGGCATAGAAAGTGAGTGGACTGACAATTCTTGGGGAGAATGGGGTGAGAGAGTGCAGGAAGATACTGGACAAAAATCGAACACCTATGGCTGAGGACAATGGGGGCTAAAGGCATGGGGTGGGTGGGAACCAGGTGGAGGGGAGCTATGGGGAGAAAAAAAAAGAACAACTGTAATAATTTGAACAATAAGGACTTATTTTAAAAAAGAAACAGGGAAAGTTCTGGTTCCTTGTTTGGAAATAATAATAGATTGAATCAATCAGGTGAGGACAGGGATAGATAGAGACCCGCTTGTTGCAAATATATACCCCTAAACTACAAGGCTTCATGGGCTACCTATTATTGGTGCACCCTCTTCATGCAGAGTCTGAATGCTTGCAATAAATTTATCACACTTTTGCTGGAAAAAATAAAATAAAAAATGAAAATAAATAAAATGATCTTTGGAATATTAATAGTGAATATAATATTTTTCCTTTAGATGCAAAGTATTTATGAAAAAATATTTTTAAAGAAAAAGTACAGCTGATAATTTATTAGAAAATAATTTGAATCTGCTTTTCACACTACAACTAAGAACCAGGAATCCTGAATTTGACAGATTCCATATATATATACAAATCTCAGAAAGAGAGCAAACTGTTTAATACAAGGTTTGGCCTTATATATTCTGGTAAATAATATTTGTTTTATTTGCTTACCAGAGTATCTACACTTCTACCATAAATATTAGTTCATTATTGTGGAGGACTAGTCTTCAAAAAAACTGAATTTAAGTTTCTATTTACTATTCATGAATTACATGAAAGTTATTTAATTTCTCTAAACATGAAATTTCCTTATCTCCTATGAGAATCCAAAGAAGATACTATATGTAATCATTTTTTGCAGAGTATAAAATGCAACAACAAAAAAATCTAAGGTTACATTATCATTATTATTTTGGGTTAAGACATTTTAACTCCCAGAATCTTAATCCTTAAAAAGGGATCACATTTTTCTCTTACAGGTCATTAATGATTGTTAGCAATATTAACTATTCATGTTGATATCATCAGGCACAGTACATACCTTACTAAATTTAATCTATTTAATCCTCAACCCTGACTAGTTTGGCTCAGTGGATAGAGCGTTGGCCTGTGGACTGAAAGGTCCTGGGTTCAATTTCAGTCAGAGGCATGTACCTTGGTTGCAGGCACACCCACAGTAGGGGGTGTGCAGAAGGCAGCTGATTGATGCTTCTCTCTCATTGATGTTGCTAACTCTCTCTCCCTTCCTCTCTGTAAAAAAATCAATAAAATATATTTTAAAAATAATCTATTTAATCCTCACCAAAACTGTGTGAGGTTATACTGTTATTATTATTGCCATTTACTGCTAAAAATAAAGAAATCAAGGGTTTGAAATACGCAGAGAGATAACTGTAATTGAATTTAAGTTTTGTGATAATTGTTTAATGCTAAACAGTAATTTAGCTTTTCTGCACTTGAAAATAGATTTAGCAACACCTGCATAACATAGTTTTGGAAGAATTAAAAATAAAGACATATAGAGGTTTTTAAGAGCTGTAAGATAATAATAGTAGCAGTAGCAGTAATAGTAGTCAATTTCATAAGTACTAACCCTACTAATCCCTTTCTTCTTTCCTGCCAAAGGTTCTAGAAGCAGTGCTGTCCAATAGAACTTACTGAAATGGTTGAAATGTCCTATATATGCACCATCCAACATAGTAACCATTAGCCACTTGTGGCTATTAAGTACTTAAAATGGCTACCATATTGGGCAATATAATTTTAAAGTATATAAGATTCATTATTTCAGAAACAAATAAATGATGAAAAAGTTGGTTTTAGCACATTTTTTTCTTGTCTGTAAAGCATTTAACTCCCCTGTACACAACTCACTCCTTTTTAAGAAAAAAATAATTGAAATGTAAGGCTATGTAAGATTTGTTTTTAAACTGTACAGTGTCTTTTTTTGTATAGTTAACACACTACGGAATATGTCTTTAGATAGCCCTGTCCTGGAGGTATTTTCAATAGCCACTAACCTTGCCTGGTACAGTATAGGGGTTATAAATTGGCATGGAAATTTAAAGCAGGTTCTTGCTGGTGCACAGCACAAATTAGTTATATATGGGGATGGTAGTTTTTTCATCTTCAATTGTCTCTGATGTAGCTTATATGAAATACTTGTTGCTCTGTTAACTGAATACCACTCTGCAATTGCAAAAAAAAAAATGCAGCTGTTTTGTTGACATTCTGAATGCTTCTAAGTAAATACATTTTTTTTATTAGAAAAAAAGTAACTTAGTTTTCAAAAATATATTTGAAAAGGCCTGTATATATTACAGATACAATAACTGTTACCTTATACTTTTTTTCTTTTATGTGAACTAGGTAAGTAAGGTACCATTCTATCTAATAAAAGAGTAATATGCAAATTAACCACCATTCTACTACACCCACAGCCATGCCCACCAACCACACCCATCAACCAATCAGGAGTGAGTATGCAAATTAACCCTAACCAAGATGGCTGCAGCCATGGAGCAAGCAGGAGGGAGGCTTGGATTTCCCCGGCGATGGAAGAAGCCAAGCTTTCCACATACCCTGGCAGGTTTAGGCCTCCACTCAAAGCTACAAAGTTTCAATTATAGAAGATAAATAAATCCCAACAAAAATGGTGGCAGCCATGAAGCTGAAGAGAGCAGTAGGCCAGGGTTACCCCCACTGATGGAGGAAGCCAAGCTTCTGCAGCCCAGGCCTGTCTAGGCCTCCACTTAAGACTACAAAGTTTCAATTAAAGAAGATAAATAAATCCCAAAAGAAATGGCTGCCACCATGGAGCAAGCAGGAAGCTTAGCTCCGCTCCAAGCTACAAAGTTTCAATTGTAGAAGATAAATAAATCTCATATACTAGGGCCTCTGCTTGGGTTACTGGGAGACATGGCCAGCCTGCAAACAACTACAGGCCCCTTGCCTAGGCTGCTCCATGCCCTAAGGCAACCCCCACCCTGATCCGTGACACCCTTCAGGGCAAACCAGCTGACCTCCACCATGCACCAGGTCTTCATCCTATCTAATAAAAGAGTAATACACAGATTGACGATCACTCCAACACACAAGATGACTGCCCCCATGTGGATACAAAGATGGCCACCACAAGATGGCCATCAGGGGAGGGCAGTTGGGAAGGACCAGGCCTGCAAGGGAGGGCAGTTGTGGGTGATCAGGCCATCAGGGGAGGGCAGTTAGGGGCAACAGGCTGGCAGGGGAGCAGTTAGACATCAATCAGGCTGATAGGGGAGTGGTTAGGGGGTGATCAGGCTGGCAAGCAGAAGCAGTTAAAGGCAATCAGGAAGGCAGGGAAGGGAGGCAAGCAGTTAGGAGTCAGCAGTCCTGGATTGTGAGAGGGATGTCCTACTGCCCATTTAGGCCCAGAATCAGGCCTAAACAGGCAGTCGGATATCCTTCAAGAGGGTGCAGGCTGGGCTGAGGGACAGCCTCTCATGCACGAATTTCATGCACCAGGCCTCTAGTCCTATATAATAAAAATATAATATGGTTATTGTCCAACCATTCATTTGACCATTCAACCAGTCACTATGACATACGCTGACCACCAGGAAGCTGACCCTCCAACTGGTAAGTTACCTTGCTACAGGGGTTCAGACAATCAAGACTGAGTTAGATGGGCCGGACATATCCTGGAGCCCTCCTCATTCCCTCCCTGGCCCCCATCATGCACTGGTAGGGTCCCTCAGCCTGGCTTGTGCCCTCTTGCAATCTGGGAAACCTTGGGGGATGTAGAGAGCTGTTTTCAGCCCAATCCCTACAGGCCCGGAAGAGGGACCTGCACCAGTGTATGAATCCATACACCGAGCCTCTAGTAATGTAATAAAACAAGGAGAAGACCAAAAGAAAATGCCTGGGTCTTATTGCCAGATCTGGCACAAAGTAGCCACATGACCCTGAACAAGAATATCACATTTCCACACTTTGGTTTTCCATGTCTAATTTTCTAACTAAAGAAACATCCCCCCAAAGACCAAATTTTATAGATTTTTGGACTAATTATATAGGGATTGGTTTTATTTTTACAAAATACTAATACACATTTTTCTTTTTTAATCAGTCCCTCAAAACACCACTTAATACTCCAACATTAATTGTCTCATTTTTGTTTTTATTAACATCTGAAGTAAAAAGTTTAGTATTCCAAGTTTCAAGTGGGCTTCTTAAGCAGAGAGGTTTATCATTTCTGCTGGGTAGCTATAAAAAAGAAGCAACTATTACCCTTTGTGATAGCATGGATAGACCTGGAGATTATTATTCTAAGTGAAATAAGCCAATCAGCGAAAGACAAATGCTATATGATCTCACTTAATGAGAAGTTACTGAAAATAATAAACCAATGAACAAAAGTTAAAAAGAGGTATATCCTATCTAATAAAAGAGTAATATGCAAATTGACCATACCTCCTCTACACCCGCAAGCCACACCCACCAGCCAATCAGGAGGGAATATGCAAGTTAACTCAACCAAGATGGCTATGCCAAAGAGAGAACAGGAGGAATGCTTGGGTTGCCCCGATGATGGAGGAAGCCAAGCTTTCCACACACCCTGGCCGACCCAGACTACAAAGTTTCAATTATAGAAGATAAATAAATTCCAGATACCAGGACCTCCACTTGGGTCACTGGGAGGCATGGCTGGCCTGCAAACCACCACAGGCTCCTCACCCAGGCTGCCCCATGTTCCAAGGGAACCCCCACCCTGATCTTGACACACTTCAGGGCAAACCAATTGGTCCCGACCCATGCACCAGGCCTCTGTCTTATCTAATAAAAGAGTAATATGCAGATTGACCATCACCCCAACACACAAGATGACTGCCCCCATGTGTACACAAGATAGCCACCACAAGATGGCCAGCAGGGGAGGGACCAGACCTGAAAGGAAAGGCAGTTGGGAATGATCAGGCCTGCAGGGGAGGGTAGTTATGGGTGTCTAGGCTGGCAGAGGAGAGAAGTTAGGGGTGACTGGGCCTGCAGGGAAGGGCAGTTGAGGGGAACCCGGCCTGCAAAAGAAGGCTATTAGGGGCAAACAGACTGGCAGGGAAGCAGTTAGGCATCAATCAGGCTGGCACAGGAATGGTTAGGGGGTGATCAGGCTGGCAGGCAGAATTGGTTAGGGGAAATCAGGAAGGCCGGTAGGTGAGCAGTTGGGAACCAGCAGTCCTGGATTGTGAGAAGGATGTCCGACTGCTGGTGGGATCAGGCCTAAATGGGCATTCAGACATCCCTCATTGGGTTTCAGATTGGAGAGGGTGCATGCTGGGCTGAAAGACACCCCCCTCCCGTGCATGAATTTCGTACACCGGGCTTTTAGTGTGTGTGTATGTATGTGTGTATATATATATACATATATATATATATGTATATATATATATACACACATATGTATGCACACATATATATGTCACATAGACACAGACAACAGTGTTAGTCAGAGGAAAAATGAGGTGGGGGTAAGGTGGAGGTGGACTTAAAGAGTGGAAATGAGGATGGAAAGAGACTTTGCTTTGCATGATGGGCCCACGATGCAATGTGAAGATGATGTTTGGTCGAGTTGTACACTTGAAACCTGTATGGTTTTGTGAACCAATGTCACCCCTATAATCTCTATACTTATAAAAATGTAAGACAAGTGGACATAATATTCCTTGTTCCTTTAGAATTATATTTTTAAAAAAACAACAAAAGATAAAGAAAACATATCTGTGGTTTACCAGACATATTAAATATTTTAATTTCCTTTTCTCCCTCAGGAAGTGTGTAACTAGTACCTTCTATAATTAAGGAAAGCTGCTGCTTGTTGCACCTGAAAACTACTAAATTTTAAAAGATTTTGCACATTAAAAAAAAACAATATTGGTGTTTCATTATAAGATCTTATTTTTTATTGTAGATTATAGAAGATATTTAAAGACAAAAAAAATTTTTTTTGCAATGCCCTTAGGACAGTTTTATTTTTTTAAAGAATGAAGGAATTCCCCTCCAGTTTCATAAGCTAAATAATAAAATTAGTCATATCAATAATTTAAAACGTTATATTTGCCATGCCTTAGAACCATGCATATTATTTTAACCTCTTCCAATTGCTAAAACTAACTTTGACATATTATTGATTGCCTTTGGTTCAGTATAAATTTTTACCTAATTACTGAGTATGGTTGGGAAATCAAAATAAGGCACAATAATAAGCTGTAACTTAAAGGGAAAAAAGCAAAGCTAAATAATACAAATTCTGTGAAGAAAAAAATATGATTTTGTGACTAATATCAAGGGTAAAATTCTATGTTACCAAAGAAAGCAACTATAATAGATTGTCTTTCCATATCTATGTATCCTTTTCTAAAGCAATAAATATTATCTTTGTGTGCAGTTTTAGATATATGGCATTCTGATGACGAGACTATTTAAGATAAGAGAGAAAATAAAGAATAAATAATAGTTTCACTTCTGGTATGGCAATATCACAAGCTCTATGGATTCGCTACATAGTAAAATAATAATAACTAGTAAAAAACTACATTTAAATGTAAGGTCTCTAGAAATTGTTTTAAGTTCCAACAGCAAATGAAAGAACATTTAGTTCAATAAAATCTACTAAAACTTGCTAATAACTAGACTCCTTCCCCTTTGGGCAGTGCTATGTTCCCTCCTCCTACACGTCCTCAGCTTAACAGAAACTCAGATATGTGCTTTTGTTTTTGTTTTATTTATTTATTTATTTATTTATTTATTTATTTATTTATTTTTATTTTTTTTGTTACCAAGGGTATGATGCTGCCTCTTCTGTCAGCTTCCATTGAAGGGATAAAGTATCTCATCCAGAGGGACTTACTACCAACATTTCTCATATTCTCCATGTTTAAGTGGCAAAGGCTAAATTCCTAAAACGTATATCCAAGAGATGAGGGGCTCCTGCCCTTCAACTAGCTCCCAACCACCACAAACCAAGAAATATTGGAGCAGGAATTATCATCACCATAATTTACTAGTAGGACAAGGGTTTCTCATAGTGTAAAGCAATTCAAGACCAGAAACTACCAGGTATGGCCAGCAACCAAACTAATGGATCAGAGATTTGGTATAGGAAAGAGGTAATCCATAAGAAGAGATCACTCCAAACCTCTCCCCAAGGGAACTGACTAGTTAACAGAATCTAGAGAAGTTCAGGCCCAAGGGCACTCAAAAATACCAGTTCTTCAAAAATACCAGTTCTTCTTAGCTAAGAGGAACAAGCTTAATTTTATGTCAGTTAGTTTACTAACGAGAGCTATGGAAAAATATAGGTTAAAAGAGCCCTTCTTGTTTCAGAAAAAAAAAAAAACTCAAAATTTGCCACTATACAAGATTAATTGGTTAAAGTTGTAGAAAAATTTATACCCTAAAACACTGTCAACAACAGAGAAATGAGCTGGGAATTAGTGAAGCAACTGAAGCAGATACCTGAAAATAAAATATCAGTGAAAGAGAGAGCTAAAGCCACTATCATGCCATGAAGACTATGTGCATGCCCAAGCTTATGCTCTTTGAGAAATGACAACAAAGGTTTCACATACAAAGGAAGTATATTTCACTAAAATACTATATCCAAGTAATTAAACCACAACAAAAACCAAAAACAAGAAAACAACAACAAAAATATCCCCCTGAGAGAAGAAAAGGATATCAAAATCCATCTTTTCTACATTACCTAAAATTACTAATTTTCAACAAAAAAAAATACAAGATATGCAAAGAATCAAGAATGTGACCCATAAAAGGGGGGAGGAAAGCAGGGATAATAAATTTCCTATTCAACTAATAACAAAGTTCATCAAATGTGCAAGAGAAACAATAAAATAATCAATTGTGTTGCTGCAGAATATCAATTAACTGATAAGGAATATAATAAAACACCTAATTCTCCCAAAACTCATCTACAGATCCAATGCAATCCTTATCAAAATTGCAGTGCCCTTTTTGGAAAGACTGAGAGTTTGATCCTAAAATTCAATGAGCAAAAAAGATACCCTTTTCAACATATGGTATTAGTACAACTGGATATCCACTTGAGTAAAGTTGGACGCCCTCCCTCACCTCACACCATATACAAAAATAAGCACACAAAAAATCAAAGATCTAAGTCTTAGGGCTAAAACTATACAAATCTTAGCAGAACACATAGATGTGAATCAACATGACTTTAGATTAAGCAACTGTTTCTTCAATATGAAGTGAAAAGCACAAGCAAGAAAAGAAAAAGTAAATAAATTGGCCATCACCCAAATTAAAAACATTTGCTATTCAAAAAGTAAAAAACCATCCCAATGAATGTAAAAAAGGAAAAATATATCAATTAAGGGTGTAGTATTGAGAATATATACAGAATTATTTCAAATCTAAAACAGGAACAAAAGTAATCAAATATGGATAAAGACTTGAATAAATTTTAAGAAGATACAGAAAAGGCCAATAAGTACATAAAAAGATGATGAACATAATCACTCATCAGGATATGCAAATCAAAACCATAATACCTAACACAAGGCCATCTATAATTTTTTTTATTTTTTTTATTTTGTTACATGTATACATATCTTCCCATTGCCCACTTCTCTCAGGCATACCTGAACCCCCTAGTGTCATTGGTTATGCTTATATGCATGCATACAAATACTTTGGTTGATCTCTTATCTACCCCACCTCTCCTTAATCTTCCTGCTGTAATTTGACAGTATGTTTGATGCTCTACTGCCTCTGTATCTATCCTTTTTTTCATCAGTTTATAATGTTCTTTATTATCCACAAATGAGTGAGATCATGTGGTGTTTCTCCTTCATTGACTGGCTTATTTCACATAGCATGAGGCTCTCCAGTACCATCCAGGCTGCTGAAAATGGTAAGAATTCCTTCTTTTTAATGGCAGCATAGAATTCCATTGTGTATTCCTACCATAGTATTCTGATCCACCCATCTGCTCATGGGTGCCTAGGCTGTTTCCAAATTGTAGCTATTGTTAATTGTGCTGCTATAAACATAGGAGTGCATAAATCCTTTCTGATAGGTGTTTCTAGTTTCTTAGGATATATTCCTAAGAGTGGGATTGCTGGGTCAAATGGGAGTTCCAATTTTAGTTTTTTTAGGAAACTCCATACTGTTGTCCACAGTGGCTTAACCAGTCTGCATTCCCACCAACAGTGCACAGGGGTTCCATTTTCTCCGCATCCTCACCAACACTTATCATTTGTTGTTTTGTTGATGATTGCCATTCTGAAAGGTGTGATAGGGTATCACATTGCTGTTTTGATTTGCATTTCTAGGATAATTAATGACTTTGAGCATGTTTTCATGTGTCTCTTGGCCTTCCTTCTGTCGTCTTTTGAAAAGGTTCTATTTGGGTCCGTTGCCCATTTTTTTATTGGATCATTTATCTTTCTTTTATTAAGTTGTATAAGTTGGCTGTGATGTTGGAGATTAAACCTTTATCAGTGATAACATTTGCAAATATGTTCTCCCATACAGTGGGATTTCTTGTTTTGTTTATGGATGGTTGCCTTTGCTGTGCAAAAGCTTTTCATTTTGATGTCGTCCCATTTGTTTATTTTCTCTTTATCTTCCATTGTCCTTGGAGCAGCATCAGTGAAGAAGTTATTTCAGCATATTTCTGAGATTGTGCTGCCTGTGGATTTCTCTTATATTTTTATGGTTTCCCATCTAATGTTTAAGTCCTGTATTCATTTTGAGTTTATTTTGGTATTTGGTGTAAGTTGGTGGTCCAGTTTCATTTTTTTGCATGCATTTGTCCAATTTTCCCAACACCATTTATTGAAGAGGCTGTCTTGGTTTCATTGTATCTTCCTGCCTCCTTTATTAAATATTAGTTGAGCATAGTGGTTTGGGTGGATATCTGGGTTCTCTATTCCATTCCATTGGTCTATATGTCTGTTCTTGTGCTACTACCAGGCTGTTTTGAGAACAGTTGCTATGTAATATACCTTAAAAACTGGTATTGAGATTCCACCTACTTTATTCTTTCTCAGGATTGCTGTGGCTATTTGTGGTCTTTTTTTTTTTTGTTCCAGATGAATCTATGAAGAATTCTTTCTAGGTCTGTGAAATATGTCATTGGTATTTTAATGGTTAGTGCATTGAACCTATAGATTGCTTTGGGTAGTATGGACATTTTAATGATGTTGATTCTCCCAATCCATGAGCCTGGTATGCTCTCGCATCTGTTAACATCTTCCTCTATCTCCTTTTTCAGTGTCCTCTAGTTTTCTGCATATAGGTCTTTTACCTTTTTAGTTAGGTTTATTCCTAGGTATCTTAATTTTTTTGGTGCAATGGTAAATGGGATTGCTTTTTAGTCTCTTTTTCTGTAATTTCACTATTAGTGTATAGAAATGCCACAGATTTCTTGGCATTAATTTTGTATCCTTCTACCTTGTCGAATTCATTTATTAAGTCAATTAGTTTTGGGATGGAGTCCTTCGGGTATTTTATGTACAGTATCATGTAATCTGCAAATAAGGACAGCTTTCCTTCTTCTTTTCCAATTTGGATGCCTTTTATTTCTTCTTCTTGTCTAATTGCATTGGTTAATACATCCAGTAGTATGTCAAACAGGAGAGGTGAGAGTGGGCATCCCTGTCTTGGTCCTGTTCTTAGGGGAAATGGTTTTAGTTTTTGTCCATTGAGTATGATGTTAGCTGTGGGTTTATCATATATGGCTTTTATGATGTTGAGGTATGATTCTTCTATTTACACTTTGCTGAGAGTTTTTATCAAGAAAGGGTGTTGGCAGTTCCGGCAGAGAGCGCAGTGAGAAGCGGAGCACGGCCTTCTCCTCTGGGTTCCTCCGGGCCCCTCCAGGCCCTCCGGCCCCGGCCGGCGGGTGAACTGGGGAGCCTGGGGCCGGGCAATAGGCTCTGTCCTGCAGACCCAGACCTCTCCCTGCGGGAGCCCACTGCCCAGGTCCAAGTTCGGAAGCAGCAGCGAACCTCTCTCTCCACCCCCACCGCCATCTCCGCTACCTGATGGCGGTGGTGTCCCCCAGGCGCATTCTGTGGCTGGAAGGATCTCCAGGCCTAACCCTCCCGGGCCTAAGCAGAGCACCCGCCGAGCCGCCGTGAACAGCCCCAGGATGAGACCAGCCCCCGAGGCCCCGCTGCTTTGAGCGAAGGGTGTGGCGGGCGGGAAGAATGGCGGCCGCTGGAAAGCGCAGAGGGAGGCCGTTAGGAGCGCGGAGGCCGAGAGGCGGGTCTGCGTGGACACAGCTCACCCACCCTCAGGACTGGGCACCGGGGTGGACGCCTCGGGTGACTCCTCCGTCCCAGTGGGAGGAGACCTCACCTCCTCCTGACCGCGACGGACAAAGGCCTTCGGGGACCGAAGGTGAGCGAAGCCCCTCCCGTGGCGGGCGGAGCGGTTAGCGGGCCTTCGGCCTTCGGGCGGTTGGTCTTCGTCATGTAAACCTGGTTTTCAGAAGAGAAATGGCAGAAGAACTTGCCACATTTGGCTAGTAGGAAGTGCCCACCACCCTTTGCGAAGACTTACTGGCCCTTTCTAGGCGCCTGTGTATATAATATGAAAAAGCTGCTCTCAACTTTCCCCCTAACCTTTCAAAAGAGAACTTTGCTACATCTAGGCCTTCTAGATGTAAAGAGGTTGCCAACGTATGATAAAGTAGAGTTAGAAAATCACACGTCTTGCAAACGCCCATTTTTAAAAAAAATATATCAAAAGAAATGTCTTCTGGAAATGACTTTGGGATGGAATTGTCAGACTACCTCCAGAAACGGCAGGTGGCATCCGGAGCGACACGCACCCACGCTTCCCCGTGGGTTAGGAGACCTGGAGAGAAGACCTTGAGGAGGAAGAAAAGAAGGTTCTGTGCCAGACTGGTCATATTTAGAAGACATTTTCATATTATAACCATTGCTTTATGTGTGCATTTTATTCCTCACTATTGTATAATAGTTGACAATGCCAAGTACTTTTTTGAAATACCGATCTTTCTATATGTTCTGAAGTGCCTGATAAAAGTAGAGGTAGTAAAAAAAGACATTTTAGTAAATATCTTGTTAAAATTCATATCAAATACTCTTATTTTGGGAAGTGGCCAAACCACCTCTTTGACAGTACACATTTGTGCACTGGTTCAAGGGAGAAGGAAAGGCAAAGAGCTGGTTGCCAGTGTGTTTCAAAATGAGGCAGATTAACCATTGTCCTTTATGTTCATGCATTTAGTTTTACTTAGCTGTGTATATAGTGTATATAATGGACAAATGAGTCCTAATTTACAACATCTGGTCTTTCTGGATGTTAAAGAGGTTGCCAGTGTATGACAAAAGTAGTTAGTAAGCTCATGCATTTTTTACATTTGTGCTAAAATTTTTAGGAAAGATTGTCTTCTGAATATTTGAGCATTATAGCCTACATGGTTGGTGGAGGAGGGGAAGAAGGGAAAGATGGTCTTAGGCTACAATGTTCATATTTCAAAGACACTTTCAGATTATAACTGTTAAATGTGTGAAGTTTATTCAAGACTGCTGTATATATAGTGGACAAATTAAGTCCTTTTTTGAAACATCTAGTCCATCTAGATGTTTAGAAGTGCCCAACGTATGTTAAATGTAGAGATAAAATATCACTTTTGTAAATATCTTTTTACTAAAATTCATAGGAAATACTATCTTATGGGAATGGAATTGTTAAACCACCTCTGTGAGCAATATACTATACTCGATATTTGTTCAGTAGTTTGGAAGAGGTGGGAGGGAAAGAATTGCAAAAGGTAGTATGCTAGTGTGTTTATATTTGGACATTTTCAGATAAAACCATTTTTATGTGTTACGTGCATTTTGTTTTGCTGTGTATGTAATGGACAAATAAGTCCTAAATTGCAATAGTTAGTCTCTAGATGTTAAAGAGGTTGCCAGTATATGACCAAGTAGTTAGTAAAATTATCATATTTTGTTGAAATTCATAGGAAAGCTTGTCTTGTGTAAATGACTTTTGGATATGAATTTGTTCAACCATCTTTAAATATTACACACACCTGTATTTATCCACTTGATTGGTGGTGAAGAGAAGGGAGTGAGAGGGAATGGTTCAGGCCAACATGGTCATATTTAGTAGATACCTCAGATTATAACCATTGTTAGTATGTGCAAACAGTGCTGTGCACATAGTGGGCAAGTAAGTTCTTATATGAAATATCTAGTCTTTCTAGACATTTAGAAGTGCTTGATGTACTTAAAAGTAGAAATAGTAGAATAATGCTTTTTATAGCTTTTAAAACCTGATAGAAAATATTGTCTTTAGAAATGGAATTGTTAAACCACCTCTCCGAATACTGTACTCTATGTACTTGTTCACTACGAGGTTGAGGAAGGTGGGAGGGAAGAAATTGCAAAAGGATGTTTTGCTAGTGTGTGATAGAAAACTTTAGCTTATCCTTTGCCGCCCTACATGTTACATGCATTTCATTTAACTTTACTGTATATATTGTGAATATACTGGACAAATAGGTCCTAATTTTATAATATCTAGTCTCTAGATATTAAAGAGGTTGCCAATGTATGACAAAAGTAGAGTTAGTAAACTAACACATTTTGTACACTTTGTGTTAAAATTCATCAAAAGACTGTCTTCTGAAAAGGACTTTAGAAATCAAATTGTGAAATCTACCAGTAAGTGATACATGAGCCTACTCAACCCATTGAGTTGATGGTGGTCCAGAAGAAATGAAGGGTTCCAGACTAGAATGTTCTTATATGGAAGACACTTTTCAGGTATAACCATTGTTACATGTGTGTAGTTTATTCAACACTACTGTGTATATAGTGGACAAACTTAAGTCCTTATTTGAAACATCTAGTCTTTCTAGATGTTTAGAAGTGCACAAAGTATGTTAAAAGTAGAGGTAGTAAAATAACACATTTTGTATATATCCTTTTGTTAAAATTCATTTCAAATACTATGTTTTGGAAATGGGGTGATCAAACCATGGCTCTGAGCAGTACACATTATTTGTACTGGTTCAGGGAGGAAGAAGAAGAAAGTGCAAAGGGCTTTATACCAGTATGTTTATAGTTAGGCAAGATTAAACATCTTCCCTTGTGCCTGTGCATTGTGTTTTACTTAGCTGTGTATAAATTGTATATGAAGGACAAACCTATTTACAACATCTAGCCTTTCTAGGTATTACAGAGGTTGCCAGTATATGATAGAAGTAGTAAACAAATACATGGTATACAGTTGGTGTTAGATTCCTAAGAAGAACTGTTCGGAAAACATGAGAAGTAAAATTGTTAAAATCCTCTCAGCATTACAGATGCTTATTGTACTGTCCACTGTGTTGAGAGATGAAAAGGGGGAGGGTTTTAGGCCAGAAAGTTCCTTCCTATTCAGAAGACACTTTCAGATTATAGCCTCTATGTGCAGTTTAATCAAACAAGTCTTTGAGATGGCTAGTCTTTGTAGATGTTTGAAAGTGCACAACATATGTTAAAAGAGTTAAAATGACACCCTTTAAGTATTTTTGTTGTTAATTTATAGGAATGGTAGTATTTGAGGAATGGAATTGTTAAATTTGATGTCTTGGAAAGTGTGCTGACGGTTCACAAGGGAAGGGGAAGGGAAGGAAGTACAGAAAAAAGGGTTCTGAGTCTTTAGAGAAATTTAAATTAACCATTGTTATGTGTGTGCATATTAGTTAATATTGCTGTGTATTCAAGGATAATGCCTGAAGTATATTAAAAGTAGAGGTAGTAAAATAATACCTTTATGAAAGCCTCTTGTGAGTTTTTAGGAAGGACTGTCGTCTGGGAGTGTCTTTGTTAATCCACCTGTTGGAGCCAGGTGTTCTGTATTTAGTCACTGACGTGGTAGAGGAGGGAGAAGAGGAAGGGTGAAGGGAAGGGCTCTTTGCTAATATCTCCATACCTAGAAGATATAACTATAGGTCTATATGCATTTTTGTAAAGTTCCTGTGTTTATTGTGGACAAGGTTCTTTGTACAACATTGGAGCTTTTTAGATGTCCTGAGGTGACAATGTCTGATAAAAAGTAGAGCTAGTGAATTAACCAATTTGTAAATATCTTTTTGTTATAATTGTTAGAAAAGAGGCATCTTGGACATGGAGTTGTTGAACCATCTGAGAAATGGACAGGACTTGTTCATATTCACATTGTGGTGATGTGTGTGCATCTCTTTAGACTGTGCTATAGGAATATCTTAAGTACTTCAGTCAAAACTTGCCACTTTGCTAATATTTTAAAGTATAAATCTTAATTCTCTTAGAAGCATTATACTTTGTGTACTCCTGCTTTGGATCTCATTTTTAATGGAACATTAAGGGAACACAGTATTTTAATTGTAACTTTGTGAGTATCTTTTATCTAGAGGTCTGTTGCTATTTTTGTCCTTTATGAAATTTTTGTCACCAAATAAGGCAGGATTACATTTTCTTCCAGATTGAGTTGATGTAGGGTATTTTTGGTTATCAAAATACTCATAGCTTTGGGACTTTGAATTGGTAAATATTCATGATGTGTGAGAAAGCATGATACATAACTGTACCATCTTAATTACATAAAAATGAAAGCTTAGTTGTGTAGATACACAGGATTTAGAAGAACACATCAAACTGTAAACTGCTTGTGATTATGGATGGCTTTGTTCTTTGCTTGTGTTTTTCAGTTTCATATATATGCACATGTTAACTTTAAAAAAATAAATGTTACTTTAAAAGCCAAAAAAAAAAAAAAAAGAAAGGGTGTTGGATTTCATCAAATGGTTTTTCGGCATCAATTGATATGACTATGTGATTTTAATCTCTCAATTTGTTTATGTGATGTATCCCGTTTATTGATTTGCAGATATTGTACCATCCTTGCATTCCTGGGATGAATCCTACTTGGTCATGGTGTATGATCTTTCTGATGTACTGCTGGATCGGATTTGCTAGAATTTTGTTGAGGATTTTGGCATCTTTGTTCATGAGGGATATTGGCCTGTAATTATCTTTGCTTGTGTTGACTTTATCTGGTTTTTGTATTAGGCTGATGCTGGCTTCGTAGAAGGTGATTGGAAGTATTCCTTCTTCTTGAATATTTTTGAATAGTCTGAGGAGGATAGGGTTTAATTCTTCCTTGAAAGTTTCATAAAACTCTCCTATGTAGCCATTTGGTCCCTGGCTTTTGTTTGATGGAAGTTTTTGACGACTGCTTCAATTTCTTCCATAGTTATTGGACTATTAAGCTGTTTAGATTCATCCTGATTGAGTTTTGGAAGGTTATATTTTTCTAGGAATATGTCCATCTCTTGCAGGTTGTTCAATTTGTTGGAATAGATTTGTTCGTAGTATTTTTTAACAATCTTTTGTATTTCCACAGGGTCTGTTGTTTTATCTCCTCTTTCATTTCTGATTTTGTGTATTTGTGTCTTGTCTCTTTGCTTCTTGGTGAGCCTGGCTAGAGGTCCATCAATCTTGTTTATCCTTTCAAAGAACCAGCTCTAGGTTATGTTGATCTTTTGAAATGTTTTTTTGGTCTCCATGTTGTTTATTTCCACTCTGATCTTTACTATCTTCTTCCTTCTGCATACAGTGGGCTTTTCTTGTTGCTCTCTTTCTATCTCTTTAAATTGTAGGGTTAGGAAATTTATTAGCATTGTTTTCTGTGTTTTTTTTAGTAGGCTTGTAGAGATATGAACTTCTCTCTCAAGACTGCTTTCACTCTGTCTCATAAATTTTGTATTGTTGTGTTGTCATTGTCATTTGTTCCCATGATGTTATTTATTTCTTCCTTGATCTCTCTGGTTACCTAGTTGTTGCTTAATAGCATGCTGTTTAGTTTTCATGTGTTTGATTTCTTTGTATTGTTTTTATTGTAGTTGATTTCCAGTTTTATGTCACTGTGATCTGAGAAAATGCTTGATATGGTTTCTATTTTTTTGAATTTGAAGGTTTTTCCTATGACCCAGCATATTGTCTATCTTTGAAAATGACCCATGTGCACTGGTGAAAAATGTATATTTTGTGTCTTTGAGGTGAAATGTTCTGAAGATATCATTTAATTCCGTCTTGTCTATTGAGTCATTTATTGATCTTTCTTTACTGATTTTTTGTTTAGAGGATTTGTCCAGTGGTGACAGTGGGGTATTAAAGTCTCCTACTATGACTGTATTGCTGTCAATCTCTCCCTTAATATCCTCCAAGAGTTTTTTTTATGTATTTAGGTGCTCCTATATTGGGTGCATATATGTTTAGCAGAGTTATTTCTTTTTGTTGGATTGTTCCCTTTAGTATTATGAAGTGGCCTTCTTTATCTCTTGTTATGTCCTTCCCTATGAGATCTAATTTTTCAGATATAAGTATTAGAACCCCTGCTTTTTTTTCATTTCCATTTGCTTGAAATACCATCTTTCTTCACTTCACCCTCAATCTGTGTGCATCTCTTTTAGTGAGGTGGGTTTCTTGTAGACAGCAGATATATGGATCATGTTTTCTTATCCAATCAGTTACCCTATGTCTTTTGATTGGACCATTTCACCCTTTTACATTTAAAGTTATTATTGACAGGTACTTATCTGTCACCATTTTCAGTCTTTACCCCCAAGTTCCTTCTTTGCTTCCTCTTTCTTTCTTTCTTTCTTTCTTTCTTTCTTTCTTTCTTTCTTTCTTTTCTTTCTTTTCTTTCTTTCCTTTCTTTCCTTTCTTTCTTTCCAGCAGACCCTTTAACATTTCTTGCATTGCTGGTTTGGTGAGAATATATTCTCTTAGTCTTTTTTTTTCTGTGAAGCTCCTGATTTCACCTTCAATTTTCATTGAAAACCTTGCTGGGTACAGTATTCTTGGATTCACACCTTTCCTTTGCATGACTGTATATTTCATTCCATTCCCTTCTGGCCTAATGAGTTTCTGTTGAGAAATCAGTAGCTAGTTTTATGGGGGTTCCTTTGTAGGTAACTTTTTGTTTCTCTCTGGCCACTTTTAAGATTCGTACTTCGTCATTGGTGTTTGCCAATTTAATTATAATGTGCCTTGGAGTTGGTTTTTTGGTGTTCATTTTGATTGGGAATCTGTGAGTTTCTTGGATTTGTGTGGGTTTTTTCTTTCCTATATTGGGGAAGTTTGTTGTCATTATTTCTTCAAACATTTTTTCTATTCCTTACTCAGTTTCCACTTTTTCTGGAACCCCAATTATGCAGATGTTGTTTCGATTCGTGTTATCCCAAAGTTCCCTTAGGCTCTCCTCTTGTTTTTTTAATTTTCTTTTTTCCTAGAAGCTGCTGTACTTGGGTATTTTTTTCTAGCTTGTCTTCTAGCTTACTGATGTGGTCTCTGCTTCTTCTAGTCTACTTTTGATGCTTTTATTCATTTCTTTATAGCAGTGGTGTCACTTTTCATTTCTTCTTGATTATTCTGCATTTATTCTTGCTTCTTCTTAATTTTCTCTTGGTTCTTCTTCATTTCCTCTAAGCTCTTACCCACATTGTCGATTTTGTCTTCCATTCTTTTCAGCCACCTTTTGACTGTTTTTCTGAACTCTTTCTCTAGTAGGTCTATTTCTTCTTCTTTTTGCTTTCCTTCCTTTTCTGGTGATACCTGCTTTTCTGTCATATGCAGGCTGTTTCTTCGTCTGCCCATGGTCTTTCTTCTCCGGGTGTCTGGTTATGTAGTTTGCTTTCCTACGTTGATTTAAAGGCACAAACTACAACACAACCAGGTACAACACACAAGGGTCTGAACAGAAATGTATTCACAATGTTAATAATCACAAATAAGGTGACCACCGATAAAGACAAATTAGGGGTAAGTAGAGAAAGTGAAGAGAAAAATGAGGAAAAAAGAAAAGAAAGAAGTGCCAAAATCAAATTGGGGAAGGGGAAAAAATAATAATGTAAAATAAAATTAAATAAATAAATAAAAGAAGAAGAAAAGGGAATGAGAAAAAAAGTCAGAGATTAAAGAAAGAGAACAAGAGAGAAAACGGGAACAAGTTATAGATGTGAGGAGGAAACTCCAATAGAACAGCCACTAATCCCAAGAAGTGCTCGCAACACGTATGTGGAGATTAATACAAACTACAAATAACAACCAATATCAAGGGAGGCGACGGAAAAGAGAGGTAAAAAACAAACCAAAACAAAGCAAACAGAAACAAAATAAAACAGGTAGAATAAGCAAATCAATCCCCCCAAAAAGTGTAAAAAATCAATATAATCACTGTTCAGGCAAACAACAACAAAAGGACATAGAGAAAAACAATTTTTTGGATAGTGAAGACAAGAAGAGAGAGGTTTGTATGGACTTGGAGTAGGGGATTTGAAATTAGATATATAAGTAGGGTATAATTTTAACCAGGTAAAGAGAAAGAATAGGGAGAACCTAAAGTTGGAAAAGGGAAAGAGAAACAAGACAAAAAATGGGGAAATTTAGGAAGAGAGTGTTGACTTAAAGGTAGAGTTGAGATAGAGTAAGATTATGGTAAAGGAAAGATGAAAATAGAATGTAGAACTCTAATCCCAAAGTAAAATTAAGAGCAAATAAAATGAGGGAGAATCCAAGATGGCAGCATAGGTAAACACCTATACTGCTGCCTCGCACAACAATTTCAAAACTACAACTAAAAGACAGAACGGACATCATCCAGAACCACACGAAAGCTGGCTGAGTGGAAGTTCTACAACTAGAGGGAAAGAGAGGGGCTCGCGGAGACCCAGAGGAGCTGCTAAAAGCTGAGGTACGGAGACGCGCGCTGAGAGAGCGGGTGCCGGAGTACCTGGCTGGTTTTCTCTGGCGGGAGGGAAACGGCTACTCCCAACGGCATTGAACCCCTTATCCTACGACACTAAACCCCAGATCCAGCCGAAACTCATACGGGGGAGCTTGGACTGTGAAAAGGGAGAAGTGCACGGAAATTTAGGGGAGTTGCAAAGGATTGGAGGTCTGGTCGCGCACGGCACCACGCGGAGGACGGATTGCTGATTGTGCCGCTGGCTTTCGCGAGTGGGCGGGAGACAGACCCTCCCAACTGCGCCACTTCTGAGTCCACTGGGCTCCTGTTTTAAGCGAAACACTGGGGACCTAGATTCGTGTGGTCCTGGTTCGCAGGGGAGCCGGAAAGGCAGCGGTTGGAGGCACTGCGGGTGCGCGCGCGCACAAGGACCGCTCCAGCCATTACCCAGTCACGTGAGACTCAGGGGCCGTGGAGGGCAGGGCCGACTGGAAGGCAAGGCGGTCCCTTAAGCCCTGAGACTCCACCCCTCCCAAGCTCAGCAGAGGCTTCTGCGGTTGAATCCAGCACAGAAGTTTCCCCGGCACAGTGAAAATGCCGAGACAAGGGAGGGGATTACAAGCAAAAGAAATGGAGGAAAAGAAACGACTGGATATAGAGTTCAAAACCACGCTTATAAGGTTTTGCAAAAATATGCTAGAAAAGATGGATAAATTTAGTGAGACCCAAGAGAAGATGATAAAGACACTGACTGAAATGAAAACTATTATGCAGAGTACTAACAGCAGACTAGAGAAAGGCAAGGATCAAGTCAAAAATTTGAAATATAAAGAAGCAGAAAACATTCAACTGGAAAAGCAAGAAGAGAAAAGAATCCAAAAATGTGAACATAATGTAAGGAGCCTCTGGGACAGCTTCAAGCGTACCAACATCAGAATTGTGGGGGTGCCAGAAGAAGAGAGAGAGCAAGATACTGAAAACCTGTTTAAAGAAATAATGACTGAAAACTTCCCACATCTGGTAAAAGAAATAGACTTACAAGTCGAGGAAGCACACAGAACCCCAAAGAAAAGGAACCCAAAGAGGACTACACCAAGACACATCATAATTAAAATGCCAAGAGCAAAAGAGAAAGAGAGAATATTAAAAGCAGCAAGAGAAAAACAGTTTATTACCTACAAGGGAGCACCCATACGACTGTCAGCTGATTTCTCAACAGAAACGATGCAGGCCAGACGGGAGTGGCAAGAAATATTCAACGTGATGAACAACAAGAACCTACAACCAAGAATAATCTATCCAGCAAAGCTATCATTCAGAATTGAAGGGCAGATAAAGACCTTCACAGAGAAGAAAAAGCTAAAGGAGTTCATCAACTCCAAACCGGTATTATATGAAATGCTGAAAGGTACCCTTTTAGAAGAGGAAGAAGAAAAAGGTAAAAGACAAAAAATTATGAACAACAAATACACATCTGTCAACAAGTGTTTTTTAAAATTAAGTGAATTAAAAATCTGATCAACAGAATAAACTGGTGAATATAATAGAATCAGGAGCACAGAAAGGGAGTAGACTGATAATTCTCAGGAGGACAAAAATCATAAAGCATCAAACAGACTGTGAAATTATAGCAGAAAGATTAAAGTTAGGTGAGGTAAATAAGTGATCAATCAAAGGACTTGTATGCAGGCTTATAAACATAACCAATGATCACAGACACTGGGGGGTCGGGGTATGCCTGGGAGGGAGGGGGCGCAATGGGGAGATATGTATAAAAAATTAATAAAAATTAATTTAAAAAAAAGAGCAAATAAAATGACACTTGTTTTTGTTTTTTGTTTTTTTTTAAAAGGTAAAATAGTAGTAGTAATAATACTAGTTGAAAATAAAAATGTAATAATTAAAAAGGTAAAATCAATTGGGGAGAAAAGAAAAAATAGTTTTTTAATTAAAATATGCAAAAATAAAAAAATAAAAAAATAGAATGGGCAGTAGTGGAGGTCATTCACTTCTACTATTATTCTCTTTGGCACTCCTGTTTCCCAGTCTGGAGGGTATTGCAGTTCCCTGTGTTCCACTGCTGAGGTGCGTCTTAATCTCTTTATTCTTTTGTGATTATGCAAGAGTCAATCTGTGAGTTATATACTGGGTGGCAGTGTTTTGAAATTGACCTCTGAGACTAAGCACAGGACCTCTCTAGGTAGTCCTTAGATCCTGCTACTCTGTGGTTCTCAATACCAGTTTGTGGGGATGGGTTGCCCCAGAGCTGATTCTCTGATGCAGTGGTTCCTAAGTCCGCGACACTAGCATACAGTTCCTCATATTCTGGTGACCCCCAACCATGAAATTTTGCTACTGTTATGCATCGTGATGTAAATATCTGTATTTTCCGATGGTCTTAGGCGACCCCTGTGAAAGGGTCATTCGACCCCCAGAGGGGTCACAACCCATAGGTTGAGAACTGCTGCTCTGATGGTTACTCTGCACTCCAATCCCCAGGTTCCAGAAAAACACCCTTCCCCTGCAGACTCTCAATATGTCTCCAATTGTGTGATCCTATGTATTGGGCTTAGCAATCAGAAGCCAGGGTATGAAGAGGAGGGTTCTGTCCATGCTCTCTCACTTCCCCGCTCCTGTTCAAGCAGCCGGGACCCTGTAACAACTCCCTGGCTGTCCTGCCTCAGATCAAAATAGGATGCTTTGTAGAGCTTCCCTCTGTTAATAGTTCTGAGGGTCCCCTTCCACATTAAGGGATCACACCCTCCCCACATCATCAGATTTCTCTTTAGACCAGCTTTCCCCCAGTCCAGTTCCCACAGTGTGCACTTTTCTGTTCTGCTGGACAGGAGACCTCACCTTATCCTAGTCGAAATCTGACCTTTCCGTGTGGTGTGTGGAGCTCCTCTGCGTCCAAGTATCTGCACCAATTGGAGAGTGGTATTCTGGGTCCCCCAGCTATTTGGTGGGTGCTGCAGCTGTAGCTTTTCAGACCGCCTTAGACATCCACTTCCCCCGAAAGATGTTGCGGTCTCTGCGTTCATGCTGGTGTCTCCAGCAGATAAAAACCCTGTGGCAGTGGGGCTGCCTGATCAGGGGAGCCCCGTGCAGCAGTCCCCCGCCTTCTCCTGGAAGATAACTAACTCTCAACTTGCCAACAAACACTCCCACTGCGACTCTCAGCTGCTCTCTCCGTCTGCCCAGCGATAAGGCTCCAGACACGTCCGTCTATATTTCCGCCATTTCGCATCTCATCCATCTATAAATTTTTAAAAAATGGAAACTAACAAGTGTTGAAGAGAATATGGATGAAATTAGATACTAATATACTGTGTGGTGGGAAATAAAATGAGGCAGACATTTTAGAAAGCAGTCTGTCCATTCTTCAAAATATTAAAATGTTATCATATGATCCAGCAATTCCACTCTGAGATATACACCCAAGATAAATGAAAACATACTTCCAGGCATAAGCTTATACAAAAATGTCCATAGCAATATTATTTGTAATATCCCAAAAAGCAAAACCAAGTGTTCATCAAATGGTCAATGGATAAACAAAATATATCAATTCAATGCAATGTAATATTATTAGGGCATAAAAAGAAATGATGTACTGATCTATGCTACAATATGAATGAACCTTGAAAACAATGTGCTAAATAAAAGAATCCAGTCACAAAAGACAATATATTGTATAATTCAACTTATAAGAAATGTCTAAAATAGGCCAACATAGATAGACCCTACATTAGCTATTGCCTTGGTATGGAAAAGGGAAAAATGAGGGTGAAGTTAAAAGATACATGATTTCTTTTTGCAGCAATTAAAATATTTTAAAATTGATTATAAATCTGTTTGCATGACTCTATGTATATACTAAAAAAATAATTGTACACATTAAAAGATTGTTATATGGTATTTAGATTGTATCTCAGTAAAGCTGTTTTTTAACTTGAGATAAGCAAAAACCCTAGACAAAGACAAAATAAAATCGACAAATGAATAGAAGCAATAAAGAACTAAATAATTAAAATCTTTCTGATCTCTATAATTTAAAAATGACTGAAGAGTTTAAATATAGTTACATGCCCTAAAAATGTAGATGCAACTTCTAAGGTATAAATTTACATGACTGACAATGCATTTCTTCACCAATATCTATAAAATTTGTTTTTTATTTAGCCACATTTTCTCTAGAATCTTTGCATTTTCCCTCATTACTTCACCATCATTGCCTTTATACCACCATAGATGGTACATGACAAATTAGCAGAAGTGGTTATTATAATATTTAGAAATACTAAATATAAGGATTGTTTTACATTTATGATTTCAGAAGTGCTAGAGCTGCGTTACCTTTACAATTACATTGTCATTGGTGTTATCAAGGGCATCCTAGGCAAAAGTTGTAGCAATTATTTAAAACAAAAATCTCAGGATGCACTGTGAATGTCAGGTCACAAATTATTTGCTGCAGCTGCCGCTTTGCTGTAGTTAGTATTTTATCACTATTTATAAAGTTCTAATAAAATTTTTAGAAGCCACTCAACTCCTCACTTCTTTTATCTGAGACAATGAAGGAATACTTCAAGTAATTTAAGTAATACTTAATCATAAGTTTTAATTCTGAGTTCTCCATAAGTATATGCTATTTTAATTGTTGTTTCAACTCATTCCTAAACCACCACTACTTTCCTATTCAGATATCCTGTCTTAACTTGACTAAAAATTCATATTCTCATTCTTTTATGCACATGAGAAAATTAACAGGTACTCATTTTACAGGCACTATTAAAAGTCATTTTAATTGGCTCTGTACATCTAATGGGTTGACAGTGCATAGGTGTTTTTTTTCTTAAATCAATGCCTTTTGACATACATGCAAATATTAGTTGAACTATAATAATCCAAAGTGCAAATCCATTTTCTTATTAAAAGTAAATATGCCATGTTTGGTGTCAAACTGATAGCTAATTTGAGTGGTGAGAAGTCACTTCAGAATCTTAACTTATTTTGATTTTACTACCATAACATTTTGCCTAAAAACCACTGTGTTAAAAGGCATGTTTCCTTGTCAGAGACATCAAATCCTGAGGGAGAAATAATCTAGCAGTCAGTCAGGGCATAAAAAGTCATTAATTTTTCACAAAAGCAATCACAAAGGTGTCAGTAAAAATCAAGTAAGTATCTAGGAACCTTTGGCAGAAGAAGGGGCAGGCAGGAACTGAAGCGAGTTTGGGGATGTGGGAAAGAGAAGACAATTTAAAAAGCTTTAAGCCAGAAAGAGTACAAAGGAGTATGACAGCTGGAGAAAAATTGAATTAACCTTACAGTAGGTAGGTAGCTTGGTCCTCTATGGAAGAACCTGTGTCAATGTACTCATGTTCTGCCTCCTCAAGAAGCTCCTAGAATGGGTACTCTTGTCCTCCTCAGAGAATATAGATTATCATTCCTAACATGTTTAGAAGATTTTGAAGCATAAGGATAAAATGCATAATAAAGCAGCCCAACAGTATTTTTTTTAAATATATTTTTATAGATTTTTCACAGAGAGGAAAGGAAAGGGATAGAAAGCCAGAAACATTGATGAGAGAGAGACATCGATCAGCGGCCTCCTGCATGCCCCTACTGGGGATGTGCCCACAACCAATGTACATGCCCCTGACCGGAATTGAACCTGGGACCTTTCAGTCTCCAGGCTGACGCTCTATCCACTGAGCCAAACCGGTTTCGGCCCAACAGTATTTTTAAGTGGCTAGTGATTACAAGAAAATGAGGCAAATTGGTGAGAATAAATCGGAGCTCTCTGTCAAACTCATCAAAGAAACTGTATCAAGCACCAGAAGTATAAAAAAAAAATTCAATGAAGGTGGAAAAAGGAAATTAAATGTACATTTTCAAAAATTAGAATGAAGAATAAATAGCAAAGTGCACTTTTTTTTTAAAGCCAGGGAATTTGATAAAGAGAAGTTGTGCATTCTGTGATGTCACCTAATAATGTGTGTTTTTTTCACATACTATGGTACAAAGAAAACATTGGTGACCTGTTTTCATTGGGGCATGCTCTTTGACCTATTTTCCAGAAGTAAATTATTTGTACTTCTCTTAAGAAAGTATTTTGCTCAATTGTCTTTGCTACCTCCTTTTAAGGAGGCTACCAAGAGTCTCAATTTAACCTGGGGTCCAGGACTATTATAGCTCTTAAATTTACACTACTTGACTGGCAATTTTATACTGCTAATGATTGTTGTATTTTTATGCAGTTGAAGGACAGAAACTAAGTATTTTGTCTAAAATCTGCAAGACCCCGTTATAAGGCTTTTATCAACATTTGATATGGTGAAGCAGAATAACAAAAGAGACTATGTAGAAATGATAACCATGATGTTTCATTAGTCTTATGATCTAAATTGCAAATTAAAGAATCACAGATAAGCTTATGACTGGCCATATAAAAATCCAAGCCACTATCTCAGGAAATGTTGGTTGTCTAGACCAGTGGTCAGCAAACTCATTAGTCAACAGAGCCAAATATCAACAGAACAATTGAAATTTCTTTTGAGAGCCAAAATTTTTAAACTTCTTCTAACACTACTTCTTCAAAATAGACTTGCCCAGGCTGAAAATCAACTTCTGTGCATGGGCCACAAAGTTTCAGTCACACTGTATGTGCGCGCCCACACGTGGCATTTGTGGAAGAGCCACACTCGAGGGGCCAAAGAGCCGCATGTGGCTCGCTAGCCGCCGTTTGCCTGACCACTGTCCTAGACCAATAATATGGTTACTAAAATATCTGTACATTCTATTATTCCCTAAAGCATGTTTTATGGTACTGAATCATCCCAATAATTACTTGAAATCTTCATTCCATTTCTCATTGCACAATATGCATAGGAAAAGGTCATCCTAGGCATGTGCAATAAAGTTGAAGCACTATGGCTCAAAAAATAAAGTTCATGGTAAATCCAAGTAACTTTTAAGGCAGTAATTTTTGAATCTGAGCATGTTCAAAAAATACTTTTCAAGCCTGGCCAGAGTGGCTCAGTGGACCTATGTACCAGAAAGTAACAGTTTGATTCTAGTCGGGGACCTGCCCAAGTTGTGGGCTCAATCCCCAGTAGGGGGCTTGCAGGAGGCAGTCAGTCAATGATTCTCTCTAATCATTGATATTTCTATCTTTCTCTCCCTCTCCCTTCCTCTCTGAAATCAATAAAAATATTTTTTAAATACCTTTCAAACAAATATCTGATTCAGAGTTACACTTCCTAATTTGATGATTCAAAAGGAAACAATTTTTCACAGAACACTTTTGCCTTAATCTATAGTCACAACTATTTACCAATTAATGCAATAGATGTCAATGGATAATTACAGCTAATTAAATATACTTTTGTATATTTAATTAGTAAATCTCTCAATAATAAGAACAGTGCAAATCATCCACCAATCAACATGGTCAATGGGCCAACAAAGTTAAATTCCCATTTTGAAACTGCATCCTCTGCAGCTGAGTAGCCATTTTATATGATATCATTATTTTTCTGCCCTTCTACATAAGTAAAATTCTTAATTTAGAAATATATGAATCATAACTGCGGGGTGATCACCCTTTAGATCACAGTTTTCTCTTTTATCATTTCCATGGAGACTGTAATTTGTTTACCCAGTCTAATGCTTCATCAGCATCTTGAAATTAGTAAGTTCATGCATATTCTTCCAATGGGACATTCAACTGAAATGCTTCTATGACAGACATTTTCAATCATTTTTATCTCATGATACACATAAACTAATTATTGATATTCTACAGCACACCAAAAATACATTTCTTGGCGATCTGACAAAAAAAATGGTATAATCTTCATTCATTCACACTGGGAAGCTATTGTTGAGTTGGCTGTTGTCATTTCTTTTATTTAACAATATAAGGGAAAAGAGTCAGATATTGCATGTTGTAGTGGTTGAGAAGCACTAATCTATGATAGAGTTGAAAACCATCCTATCTAATAAAGATGGAATATGCAAATTGACAGTAACTCCACAACAAAGATGGAGGTGACCACAGCCAATAAGGAGGGAATATGCAAATTGAAATGACAAGGTGAAAGATGGAAGGTGGCTCTAGGCCATAGCAAATGTGGAAAGGCGGTTCCTGCCAGAGCGAAGGCAGTGCTGGCAACCAGGGGAAGAAAGGCCTGTTCTTTTTTTTTTCTCAGTTCTGTGCTATTTGCACACTTTTTTAAAATTAATTTTTTATACATATCTCCCCAATGCCCGCCCTCCCTTCAAGGCATACCCCAACCCCCCAGTGTCTATGTTCATTGGTTATGCTTATATGCATGCATACAAGTCCTTTGATTGATCTCTTATCTACCTCACCTAACTAATCTTCCTGCTATAATTTCACAGTCTGTTTGAAGCTTTACTGTATCTGTATCTATCCTTTTGTTCATCAGTTTATAATGTTCTTTATTATCTACAAATGAGTGAGATCATGTGATGCTTCTCCTTCATTGACTGGCTTATTTCACTAAGCATAAGGCTCTCCAGTTCCAACCAGGTTGCTGCAAATGGTAAGAATTCCTTCTTTTTAATGGCAGCATAGAATTCCATTGTGTAGATGTACCACGGTTTTCTGATACACTCATCTGCTGACAGGCACCTAGGATGTTTCCAAATTGTAGCTATTGTAAATTGTGTTGCTGTGAACATAGGGGTGCATAAATCCTTTCTGATTAGTGTTTGTAATTTCTTAGGATAAATTCCTAAAAGTCGGATTACAGGGTCAAATGGGAGATCCATTTTTAGTTTTTTGAGGAAACTCCATACTGTTCTCCACAGTGGCTGCACCAGTCTGCATTCCCACCAACAGTGCACAAGGGTTTCTTTTTCTCCGAAGCCTCGCCAACACTTGTCGTTTGTTGATTTGTTGATGTTTGCCATTCTGACCCGTGTAAGATGGTATTGCGTTGTCGTTTTGATTTGCATCTCTCGGATGATTAATGACTTTGAACATGTTTTCATGTATCTCTTGGCCTTCCTTCTGTTGTCTTTCGAAAAGGTTCCATTTAGGTCCGTTGCCCATTTTTTTATTGGATCGTTTATCTTCCTTTTATTAAGTTGTATAAGTTGACTGTAGATGTTGGAGATTAAACCTTTATCAGTGATAACATTTGCAAATATGTTCTCCCATACAGTGGTCTTTCTGGTTGTTTGTTGATGGTTTCTTTTGCTGTGCAAAAGTTTTTTATTTTGATGTAGTCCCATTTGTTTATTTTTTCTTTAGCTTCCATTGTCTTTGGAGCAGTATCAGTGAAGAAGTTCTTTCAAAATATATCTGAGATAGTGCTCCCTGTAGACTGCTCTATTATTTTTATGGTTTCCCTTCTAATTTTTAAGTCCTGGATCCATTTTGAGTTTATTTTTGTATTTGGTGTAAGTTGGTGGTCCAGTTTCATTTTGTCCAATTTTCCCAAAACCATTTATTGAAGAGGCTATCTTGGCTCCATTGAATGTTCATGCCTCCTTTGTCAAATATTAGTTGAGCATAGTGGTTTGGGTGGATATCTGAGTTCTCTATTCTATTCCATTGGTCTATATGACTGTTCTTGTGCCAGTACCAGGCTGTTTTGAAAACAGCTGCTTTGTAGTACAGCTTGAAATCTAGTATTGAGATCCCATCTACTTTATTCTTCTTTCTCAGAATTGCTGTGGCTATTCATGGTCTTTTTTTGTTCCAGATGAATCTATGAAGAATTCTTTCTAGGTCTGTGAAATATGTCGTTACTATTTTAATGGGCAGTGCATTGAATCTATAGATTGCTTTGAGTAGTATGGACATTTTAATGATGTTGATTCTCCCAATCCATGAACATGGTATGCTCTTCCATCTGTTAACATCTTCCTCTATCTCTTTTTTCAGTGTCCTGTAGTTTTCTGCATATATGTCTTTTACCTCTTAGTTAGGTTTATTCCTAGGTATCTTGATTTATTTGGTGCAATGGTAAATGGGATTGCTTTTTTAGTTTTTCTTTCTGTAATTTTACTATTAGTGTATAGAAATGCCAGAGACTTCTTAGCATTAATTTTGTATCCTGCTACATTGCCGAATTCATTAATTAAGTCAGTTTTGGAATGGAATCCTTTGGGTTTTTTATGTACAATATCATGTCATCTGCAAATAAGGACAACTTTACTTCTTCTTTTCCAATTTGGGTGCCTTTTATTTCTTCTTCTTGTCTAATTGCAAGGGCTAATAATTCCAGTACTATGTCGAACAGGAGAGGTGAGAGTGGGCATCCCTGTCTTGTTCCTGTTCTTAGCGGAAATGGTTTTAGTTTTGCCCATTGAGTATGATGTTAGCTGTGGGTTTATCATATATGGCTTTTATGATGTTGAGGTATGCTCCTTCTATTCCCACTTTGCTGAGAGTTTTTATCAAGAAAGTGTGTTGGATTTTGTCAAATGCTTTTTCTGCATCAATTGATATGACTATGTGATTTTTATCTCTCAATTTGTTTATGTGATGTATCTCATTTATTGATTTGCGGATATTGTACCATCCCTGCATTACTGGGATGAATCCTGTTTGGTCATGGTGTATGATCCTTCTGATGTACTGCTGGATCTGATTTGCTAGAATTTTGTTGTGGATTTTGGCATCTATGTTCATGAGAGATATTGGCCTATAATTCTCTTTCATTGTGTTGTCTTTATCTGGTTTTGGTATTAGGGTGATGCTGGCTTCATCTTTTTTCATCTCCTCTTGGCTCTTGCTAAATTTATCCAACATTTCTAGCATATTCTTGAAAAACCTTATAAGCGTGGTTTTGAACTCTATATCCAGTCGTGTTTTTTCCCTCTATCTCTTTAGTTTGTGATCCCTTCCCTTGTCTCATCATTTTCACTATGCCAGGGAAAGTTCTGTGTTGAATTCAGCCTTATGATACCAGACTTGCAAAACCGAAGAAGCCTCTGTTGAGCTTGGGATGGGTGGAGTCTCAGGACTTAAGGGACCGCCTTGCCTTCCATTCGGCCCTGCCCTCCATGGCCCCTGAGTCTCAAGTGACTGGGTAATCGCTGGAGCGGTCCTTGGGAGCGCACATGCCTGCAGTGCCTCTAGACCGCTGCCTTTCTATCTTCCCTGCGATCCAGGACCACATGAGTCTAGGTCTCCAGGGTTTCACCTATAACAGGGGCTTAGTGGAGTCAGAAGTTGCACAGTTGGGAGGTTCTGTCTCACGCCCACTTGCGAAAGCCAGGGGCACAATCAGAAATCTGTCCTCTGTTCAGTGATGTGTGCGCCACCGGTGCTCTGACCTTTTGCGACTCCCCTAAGTTTCCGTGCACCTCTCCCTTTTCACAGTGCAAACTCCCCCCGTATGAGTTTCTGCTGGATCTGGGGTATTGTGTTGTAGGATAAGGGGTTCAATGCCGTTGGGGGTCTGCATTTCCCTCCTGCCAGAGAAAGCCAGCCAGGTACTCCGGCACCCATTCTCTCAGAGCGTGCGTCTCCGTACCTCACCTTTTTGCAGCTCCTCTGGGTTTCTGTGAGCCCCTCTCTTTCCTTCTAGTTGTAGAACTTACACTCAGCCAGCTTTCCTGTGGTTCTGGATTATGTCTGTTCTGTCTTTTTGTTGTAGTTTTGAAATTGTTGTGCGAGGCAGCAGTGTAGGTGTTTACCTATGCCGCCATCTTGGATTCTCTCCGAAGGCCTATTCTTCCATGCACCTTTATGCATCTGGACTCTAGTTTATCAAATAATAACCAATATTCATACTTATATTTTTAAAAGAGACCTACCTTCTACTAAGTGGAAACTATATATTGTTTGGGTAAAGTTCATGTGATTGAATCAATTTGCTTTCAAATACAGTGGTACCTCAAGATACGAATGCCTTAACATACAAGATTTTTAAGATACGAGCAGTCAAGTGAGCGATTTTTGCTTTGAAATACAAGCAACATTTGAGATAGGAGTAATCTCATGGATCGGCCGGCTGCACACGACCCACCAGTTTACCGTGACTCATGAGTCTCATAGTTTCCCATGCCTCAAAGTTACGGAACAAATTAAACTTGTATCTCAAGGTACCACTGTATTCTATAAAGCAAAGAAAGTATTACAAGTGAGTTTTGACCTATCTGAAGAAAGTGTCATCTATATATATAAAAAGGCTAATATATAAAGTGTTCCCTTGGGAGTTCGACTGAGAGAACAGTAGTTCCATTGTTCGCTATAATGTACACTGACTACCAACGGGTGGCTCTGAACATGGTGGGTGACCAGCAGCAGAGGCAGGGCACTGAGGAAGTGAGGGAAGTGGGAGGTGGGGAGGTGGGGAAGTAAGGGTGGGGTGAACCATGTGATAGTGGTGCATGGACAACAAGGGAAGGAGGAGGCAGGGTGGCAGAGAATCTGATGAGCCCTGACTGCTGGCCAGGCCTAGGTATCCTACCAGTCCATGAATTTCATGCACTGGGCCTCTAGTATCTGTACTCTTCATAAGTCTATGATATTTAGATAGCTTATGTTTTAATTTTTTGTTAAGTTCTGATATTCAAAGCTTTCTACTTTATATTCACATTCAATTCCAGAACAAACATACTTAAACTCATGTTATTTATTTTCACATAAACCCTGGTGACTCTCAAAAGCATGAAATGGTTAAGATATCAGAAATCAAAGGCCAAGATTGATAGCAAGAAAGTTCATTTATTCTATATCACATACTCAATTTCAATGCCTAACTAATAGAAACTGAAATAAAAGTTATCCTCATTTTGTTTTTACTGGATTATAGGTCATATACATTATTTATTCAACTACAATAGCAAAACTCTCATATTATCAAAGGAATGGTACCATGTTTTCTGAATATTCACACTTAGATACTTTGACTCAAATTTTAGAATAAAATTTATCCTACCCTTGCTAGTTAGCTCAGTTGGTTAGAGTATCACCCTCATGGGCTTGATCCCCAATTAGGGAACATATCAATGAATGCATAAACAAGTGAACAATAAACTGATCTCTCTCTTTCTCTCTATGTTCCTCTCTCTCTCCCTCAATCTCACCCTCACTCACTCCTTTTCTGTCTCTCAAATAAATAAAAACAATTTTTAAAAGTAAAAATAAGATTTATCGTTTCAACTCCACAGCATTTCTGTAGCTTGAAAAAAATTATTCTCCAATGCCTTCTGTACATATTTTGTTCTTCATATAGAGAATATTAGTCTGTTGAATAAGGAAATATTTCCATTACCACTTTTTATATCTCCCCACAACTTTTAATAGTTTAAATAAAAAAGGGTGACTATCTCTTTTCTAGATTAGTTTATATGTATTTTCATATAATAAACAGTGGCTGAAAGAAATATTACATTAAGGCAATATTTCATCATCTTGTTTCTGTTTTTACATATCTATGCACATTTATGTGTTATTACAAAGCTACCTGTTATTGATAAAGTTAAATTTCATAAATATTCATTGAGTACCTACTGGGTACAAATATCCACAGGTCATGTAGGACTGAGTAAGATATAGTTGTGTCCATGTGATAGTTCCAATCCTGTAAAATAAAGCAAGTATATGCAAATGACTACAACAAAATGTTGATTAAATTAGGCATCAATAGAAAAGTAAGGGCAAAGTTTGTTCCCAAGGGAATCAAAGGAGCAAGTGTGATGCCTGGAGTCGGTCTCAAAAGAAATATAAATTTTAATTAAAATGAGGACTGTAAGCATATGGAATTGTATAAGCCAAAAGATAAAATATTGGAAAGTGGGTGTGAAAACTAGCAGTAGAGACTAGAGATAGAGATTTGGGCTTAATATTTTGAATGAGAAGATTCAAGGAGGGAATTCTAGGAATTTCAGCCCATTGAATCACATGCTTTCACAATAAATGCATGCCTTATTCGGGATCAATGCTGTATGGTAAATCATGAATGGTGACTAGGGTATGCAGTAAGTGCATGGGTAGTGATGCTGGCAGAAGCATGACAAACAGTACAGGAAACTCCATATGTAAAAAAAAAGTTTCTATTCCAATGAAGGAATTCTTGTCCACAACCCCTCCCCAACATGATGAAGGGTAATAGAAAGATCCTCCAAGATACAGAAAGGCTTGGGATTGTTAACTGCTATACATATATTGACTGTGGACACAACATTGATGATAACTAGAAATATCTTGGGGAGTGAAAGTTTATATAATTGAACACATATCCATCCCTGCTACCAAAACCAATGTTTGTTATGAGTTATTTTGAATAACCTCTGAACTATATGAGGATAAAAGTTGACTGGCATCTATTACAAGAATAATTTTGTCCATTTGATTATTGAAAGCTGTCTCTGCAGTAAATGTTTTGTAGGGAGAATTCACACAAGACATAAATATCCACATATTTATGACCATTCTAAGAGGTCCATTCTAATACCTTTTTCCCAAATCTCTTGTCAGCAACCCTTTAATCTTATTCCTCTTAAGCCCCTGACCATGTAGTCATTCTAGTAGCTCTTGTTCATGAATTAATGTATATCCATTCTTTAGGTTATTTTGTCCTTCAGGCAAACTGGACCTCCAGATAAACACTGGAGTTGGGAGCTCTGTCCTTGGATGATTGTTCTTTCCCATTATCCTTTAGAGATATCCCTACTCCCTGAATGAGGTTATAATGTGACAGTAATCCGCTTCTGCTTTTTGATAGTATACTATTTGATAGAAGAACCTTCTATTAAGCAAATGTTAGTTTTCTTCTCCTAAGCAAAATGATCATAGTGATCTCATGAAACTGTAGAAATGGATGGAGGGAGAAGTATCAGCCAAGAGAACTAAGTGCTATAGGGATATCATCAGCATGCTTGTGCAAATTATTTGGGACTTCAGGACCAATTTAAGAGTGACCCTACATATTCCACTATCATTGGATGATGGAGAACTTGTGCACATACCTAATTTTATGGCCGGTGGATCAATTATTATCTTTTTTAATGATGGAAAGCTCCATATGCATACTTAAATAATTATAGCAGGTCCTCAAAGAATGTCATGTTGTCAAACAGCATTTTGTTATAACATTGATGAAATGCCATAGGAGCTTAACTTTCGTTTATATCAGTTGTCTATGTTAAAATTGGATGTATTATATGATGCTTCGCTCAAAGTCACAGAACCTAGCAACAACCTAAAGTAAGAACTTACGGTATATAGTTATGTCCAATAGTCAGGCATTCAATCTCTACCAAAGCATGAATGACATGAATATTCTGAGAATATCTTAAAACAAATTCCTTATAATAGATTTTATCAAACCAGTAATATATAATACAGCATTGTTGAAGCTCTTTCATGATTTAAATAACTTTTCCTTTAAAGTTTTTATAAGTTAAAATTGTAAATTAAAAATTTCCTCACATTAACCGCAGAGAACTTCATCACAAAATCTCTATAAGCCCAGAACAAATAGAATTTTCTTTAATGCATTAGCCTATGTAATTGTTTTCATAGATAAAGCTAAGTTGAAGAGGCATGTAGTCTAAAATGGAAAAACTAGCATTATCTTGTCCTCTCAGAGGCTATCCTATCCTGAGTAACAGTATCCTAGAATAAATTTAATTAAGCACAATGGCAGTCAATAGTTAATACTCAAAATTTGACAAATAATACATATTTGCTTCTGAATAGGTGAGTTTTCCAAGACACTTTTGATTAACATTTATCCATCATGAAATGTTGAGAAATACTCCCTGATGAGCTAAGAGTAAGATGTATATAAGACAAAGCATTACATGAAAACAGTGGATGTCTTGATAGTTATGTAATTCAGCAGGTATTCTTGGTTTCTCTTGTATATAGCCTTTTTCATATTTTACATTCATATGTAGTTCTGTGATTTTCTAAATGAAAGATGTAATTTTTAAAGCCAATCTTGGTCTTTGCGTTTCCCAAATCTTGTTTTAATGTATGGAAGCAGAAGAGGAATAAATAAAATTTTTTGAGTTGTATCACCACTATGAAAAGCTGGTCTCAACCCAAGTTTCTCAAAAAATTATTCAATATACTCTTTACCTTTATGTGTTAAATAATTATTGATGTGTGGAAAGAGAAAAATCTTCAGGAGCAGTCATTCTGGCATCCAGACTTGAAGACATGGCTCTTTGGGCAGCCCCTAATATTTTTCTTAATTTATACTAACTTCCTTGCAAAGAATGCCACATCATGAAACCCCAGTGGGTGTAAATCTGTTGTGAGAGCAGGAAAACTCCCACTGGTCCAGTGGATGCTTGCTTGCAGATAGAAAATTGATTGAGGGGGGGAAAATCACCTTTACTGAGTGACTTTGCATCAAGGAGAAAAGAATTGTATATTCTTTGGCCGTGCCAATACAAATGAAAGTGTCAAACTTATCTTGTGGTGATGTAAATTTACTCCGCAGGCAAATAAACTGCAATGATATCAATGGGGCTCACATAAACTGAAGAAAACAGCTTTCCTGGAGTCATATATGCCAAGCCTGATTCAGAATGTGGCATGCTGCCTTGGAATTGTTTTTGTCTAGGTGTCTGTCCTTCATTCACAATGGTTAGCTGCAGGTACCTTGACAGATACTCTTCAGTATGTGCAGGGACACTTAATGATGTAATGACAAGCATAAATTATGGATCCAGTCAAAGAACTTAATTTTACTGGAATGCTAAGAAAATAGGGTGCTCTGAATTTAATTCTGATTAAAAACAATTGAATAAAACATGTTTTGTGGGGGCCTTATAGCTATAAAGCTGCGTATTTATTATAGCTTTTTGAAATATACTAATTCACATTCCTATCCAGCAGGGTCATGGTTATGGGTTTTGCAGGACTTTCTGATTTCTGTCAATGAGTCAATCATTTTGCCAATCACCCCTTTTGTACTGAGACTCCCTTCTGGGAACATAATACATATTAATTCACTTTAAATCTTCACAAATATTATATAAAGCAGGCCTTCCCATAAACCACATTTTACAGTTGAGGATACTGAGACAGGGAAAAGTTAAATATAAGCACTTTATATGTAGAGCTTACCTTCTTTATATGTAGAACTCACTTGCCATGCTGCCTCAAAACGATAGCACACAATAATTTAGATGTCAAATACTGCATATCTTTGTTTATTTTTCCCTTAGTTTCAAGAACCTTTTTTCAAGTCATAATCAACCACATACCATCTTTTAAATTACCATTGCTTCTTACCACCCAATTCCTGGAAAATATCACTTATTTCCATAACAAATATGGAATACTAGTATTCTAATTGACTGGTTCATTTGTCTTCACTCTTTAATTCTAATTCATCATTATGATGCTACAAGATTAATTTTTCTGAAGCACAACCTGATTTATGTGCCAATACACTTGTTCCTTGCTCTAAAATAACAATCCTTTGTTCTAGTCAACCTGTATTCTGTTCTATCCTTGGATCTAGGTCAGTCAGCCCATTTGTATCATTACACTCTATTAGAATGACTTTCTCTTTTTTCGCTATCTACTGGAAACCAATATCCATATTTCAGTTCACAGTTTAAGACTCCCCTAATCTCCATAAAGAATCTCAGCCTGTAGCTACTATCTCATTTCCCAAATCAAACATTTGGCAACCATTCAGCATAATATCTCTGCTTTCATGGCTTAGATAAAAGCTTTCTTGATAATGTTGACTTGAATATTAATTGATCCCAAAATATTTAGTAGAAAATTATTTTACTTAAATTTCTTCTAAGAATAGAAAATTCAAGTTAATTTACAATTAAGATATATTGAATCTTGTTAAAAGAATTACTGTTTCACCCATTCAGAGCTCATTTATCTACTGCATAAAAATTATTTAGTATTAGAAAATATTTCTTTAATAGTCTCCTTTTAAAGTTTAACTGAATCTTTTATCTTTCTGGTAACCCAGTCCTTGTTTAATAGCATGCTATTTAGCCCCCAGGTGTTTGATTTTTTTAGATTGTTTTTATTGTTGTTGATTTCCAGCTTTATGCCATTGTGATCTAAGAAGATGCTTGATATGATTTCTATCTTCTTGAATTTGAAGAGACTTTGCCTGTGTCCTAATAGGTGGTCTATCCTTGAAAATGTTCCATGTGCACTGGAGAATAATGTATATTGTGTAGCTTTGGGATAAAATGTTCTAAAGATATCAATTAAGTCCATCTGATCTTGTGTGTCATTTAGGATTGTTGTTTCTTTGCTGATTTTTTGTTTAGTTGATTTATCCAGTGGTATTAGTGGGGTATTAAAGTCCTCTACTATGACTGTATTGTTATCAATTTCACCCTCAATATCTTCCTGAAGATGTTTTATGTATTTGGATTCTCCTGTATTGGGTGCATATATGTTTACCAGAGTTACATCTTCTTGTTGAATTGCTTCCTTTAGTATTATGTAGTGGCCTTCCTTATCTTTTGTTATGGATTTTACTTTAAGGTCTATTTTGCTAGATGTAAGTATCACAACCCCAGCTTTTTTCTCATTTCCATTTGCCTGAAAAAATGTTTTTCCATCCCTTCACTCTCAGTCTGTGTAAATCCTTTATTCTGAGGTGGGTCTCTTGCAGACAGCAAATATATGGTTCATGTTTTCTTATCCATTCAGCTACCCTATGTCTTCTGATTGAAGTATTTAATCCAATTGCTTTAATGTTATTATTGACACATACATTTTTGTTGTCATATTTTTCCTTAATGTTTGTGTTTCTTCTTGTCTTTCTCTTTCATCTTTTTATAGCAATCCCTTTAGCATTTCTTACATTGTTGACTTGGTAGTGATAAACTCCCTTAGTCCTTTTTTGTCTGTGAAGCTCCTGATTCCACCTTCAATTTTTAATGATAGCCTTGTTGGGTATAGTATTCTTGGGTTCAGTACCTTGCTTTGCATCACTTTATGAATTTCATTCCATTCCCTTCTGACCTGGAATATTTCTGTTCAGAAATCCATTGATATTCTAATGGGAGAACCCTTGTAGGTAACTTTCTGTTTCTCTCTGGCAGCCTTTAAGATTCTTACTTTGTTGTTGGTGTTTGCCAACTTAATTATGATGTGTCTTGGTGTTGATCTTTTAGGATTAATCTTGTTTGGGACTCTTGGACTTGCATGGTTGTTTTCCTTGCCAACATCAGGGAAGTTTTCTGTCATTATTTATTCAAACAGGTGTTCTATTCCTTGCTTCTCTTCCTCTCCTACTGGTACCCCTATTATGTGAATATTGTTTAATTTTGTGTTGTCCCAAAGCTCCCTTATGCTCTCCTCTTGCCTTTTAAGTCTTCTTTCCAGGTGCTGCTGTGTTTCTGTATTTTTTCCTACCTTGTCTTCTAACTCGCTGATGTGGTCTTCAGCCTCTTCTAGTATATTGTTTAAGCCTTCCATTGTGTTCTTTATTGCACCTATGTCATTCTTCATCTCCTCTTGGTTCGTCTTCATGTTGGCGACATTTTCATTCAGCTCCTTATAATTCTCATTACCTTGTGTGTATTTGTCATCCAGCCATTTAAACATTCGTATAACCATTACTCTGAATTCTTTCTCTGATAAGCTTCTAGCTTCAATTTCATTTAACTCTCTTTCTGGTGATTCCTCTTTTTCTTTCCATTGCGGATTGCCTTTTTGTCTTCCCATGTTTTTCCGTAATGTTTTAGTTGTGGATCCAATTTCTTTTCTACCCAGGATCTTTTGAGGATGCTGCTGCTGATGTAATCTCTCAGTTCTCCTGGGCTTGGTAATCTAGTGTAGCTCCCTACTTGAGCTATTTGGGTTCTCTTGATGTAGGCCTGTGAGCTTGAGAGGCACAACTGCAGTGTCTAGAAGTCAGCAACCATGGAGGAGAGTGTCCCAATTTTTGCTGTCTTGCACCCTTAATTGAAATTACACGTTCCCAGTGGGGACTCACAGTGGTACCCAGGAACCATCTGTTGGGGTGATGGGACTCAGGGGGTCTGCACTCTGGAAAGGTGTTACTCTGGTGTCCAGAATTCTGTAGTTGTGGGGTGGGCAGATTCAGCTTTTGTTGCTGCACCTGTGGTGATAGGTGCCCACTCCCAGTGGCGGCTCACAAGGGCACCCAAGGTACATTTGCCTGGGAGGCACACTGAAGCACTCTGAAGGGCCCTGGCATTTTAGCCTCATAATTGAGGTGTCTATGGGCAGGTATCCAGGATGAGTGAATTCAGAATTTCTACTGTGGAGGAGGGGGAGAGGGAGTGTGCCCCTGTTTGTCCATGATAACACGTAGGGAGAGCTCACAGTGGCTTCCAGGAGTGCCCTGTGGGTAGATGGGCTCAGGGTGCCAGCCTATTGGAAATTCACATCTGTGGAGGTGTGTTTGCTGGCACAGAGCTCTGATGCACTCTGAGGGGTCCTGGCACTAAGGTTGAGCATCTAGGGTGAATTTAGGCAGTTATTCAGAAAGAAGGAATTCAGAATTTCTGTTGAGGGGCACCTCACCCCTTTCTGTACAGAATCATACCCAGCAAAGTCTCACAGCTGCTCCCTGGAGTGTGCTGTGGATGGATAGGCTCAAGGTGCCTGAGTGTTGGAAATGTGTATCTGTAGAGGTACCTTTGCCTGTGCAGAGCTTTGAGGCACTCTGAGGGGCCCTGGCATTAAAGTTGTACAGCTAGGGTGCCTGTGGGCAGTTATCCAGGAAGAGGGAATTCAGAATTTTTACTGCAGGGCTGTGTGCCCTTGTCTATACAAAATCACACCCTCGGGGGGCTTCCAGTGGCTCCCAGGTTCTGTCTATGGAGTGGTGTGTCCTGAATGCCTGCTCACTGGAAATGTTCTAATATGTTGTCTGGAGTTCTGCTGCTGAGAAGAGGGAGGTTGCACTTACTGCTGCTGAGAGGTGCATCTTTGGAGGTGGAGGTCCCAGGGTCTGAGGGTCTATGAGTGGGGCAGCAGGATTTTGGCTGAAGTGGCTGCTGGGTAGCAGGGCAGTTTCATGGCCTGTCTGGTTGGTGGTGCTGATGAGTTCCTAAAAAGGTCATTCTCCCCTTCAAAATGGTGTGGGCTCAGTGCTGGAGTCTCGCAGTCCGCAGTCTGGGGAGTGCCTGCAGAGGTGGTAGTCTCTCCCTGTCCAAGAGAGCTTGGTTTGCAGCTTCTGCTGCTCCTGCGAGATTTAAGTGTCCCTTACTCACTCATACACACACTTCACACATCCACACACTCTCCTTTCATCCTCTTACTCACTTCCTCTCCCTCACCTCTTTCCTGCCAGCCGCCATCTTCCTCAGTTAACAGAGTCTTTTAAACATTTTTAAATTACTAGCAGTAAATTCACTCAGTGCTATTGTTAATACAGGGGAGTGAGCCTCAGCTCCACCAGTTGCTAATGGAAGTGGGGTTCTGGGGCACTCATTGGAATAAGAATTTCCAGAGGCCCCCACAGAAGGATGATATATAATAAAAAGCTTTATTTCCATGGAATTACACCTCTGAGTTTCCAAAGTCCTATTTCCCTTTGCCCACTCACAGAAGAAGTGTAGCAGGGGATTCGGAGCTAAAATTAGAAACAGTGTTCAGTTTCCTTTCATGTTGGAAGCAAGTCTGGTCCAGCATCAGACTAGCTTAGCTTGTGTTTCCCACTAAAATCTATTAGTCCATTGGGTGTGTGGTCCGCATGGCCATGGACCATGGGGCGAATGCAAGGAAGCAGGAGTAAAAGAGCCCCACAAGCCAAGAGTCAAGTGCAATAAGAGTCATGAGTCTAGTGTGCCAAGAGAGATAATTCTTTTGTGTAGGAGATTATGTACCCCCAAATTTTTACAGTCTTGCATTGGCTCTGCCCATTCTGGCCTATGATCTCTCTCCCCAGGTTTGACTGACAGTAGGCATCTTCCCTAGTTCCCTCAACTTTATTAAACATGCATCTATTTTCCCTTTGTTGGATTCTTTCTTCCAGTGATTTGCAGGGAATAGGCTGGTGGTTCCGTGGAGAATGCAAAATTGCAGCTTCCTGCCCAGATAGCCTTTTCCCTTTGTTCCTTTCCTATTATTAATAACTAGCTAATTACAACAGTATCACTATAAAAAATACCCATTACCTAGAGAGAATAGACTCTGGAAATATGAATGCTTTCAGATTTGAAAATCACCACAATCATGGATATTTTAATGTGTATCTTTGAGACAGGGATGGGGCTTTGAAAGAAGTGATATAAGACAGAGTGACTAAAAATATATATATAAGAAACAGTCATTTCCAATCTTGTGTGTAGAAGGATCATTTACTTTGCTTGCATATGTAATCATAATTTAACAATTTTAATCCAATTGTAAGCAAGACATACACAAACTTATAAAACTGTTTGTGAAAAACAACAATATAAAATTAGGATAGTATTTATTGTTTCAAAATAATTTACCAAGAACATATTTTAATACTGGGAATAAGTGAAGTAAGTCTTATAAACAGGTGGGGAAAGGTTCAATACAATGCAACCCCATTTTCAGTGAAAAGTTGAAATGCCATTGCAAAAGCCTTCCTTACAGGGAAGCTTTAATGTAAATGTGTGCAGTTAATAAAGTAAAATTATTTGATAAGAGGTTATCATAGAAACATTGACAGAAGATTGAAATGTCACCTTTATCTAATGAGGTCTTCATACCTGATAACAAAAAGTAGTGATTGAAGTTACATTCTCAAAATCATCTGCCACTCCCAATGGTTAACAATTTTCTCATGTAGTAGAAAATGCCTGTGAAAAAGATTTGTCACACACCAATTAAAGGAAAATAAAGATAAAAGTCCTCTAAAAATGTGGTGGGGGAAAAATTAACATGTTTTGCTATTTATCATTAACAAAATTCATATTTCATTTCAGAACTGCCAGGAAAATAATGAAAAGTGCTGTGTGAAAAAAATTGGTCTTTAAATTTGATTTTCCACTGAAGTGTTAATGAACTTGAGGGAAAAAGTGTAATATAAAAGGCACAAGGCAAGTTAAAATAGGGCAAGATGTTTTTAATAACATACTTAAATAAAAAGAAACATTATTCTTAATATTTTCATTACTGAAAATTTTACAAAGGTATTTTCAATTAACAATAAATCTTCCTTCTTTGCCCACCATATCCTTAGAATTTAGAAAAATTTACCCAAACTATTAGCAACCTTTTCTTGGATGAATAGAAATCTCATGCCAGCATTATTTTCTTTGTGTAATAAATTTGCAACTAAAAGCATAGATGTTTTTTTCTTTTTTAATTCCTCACTAAAAAAACAAGAGGAAAACCCTAACTGGTTTGGCTCAGTGGATAGAGCATCAGCCTGCAAACTAAAGGGTCCAAAGTTCCATTCTGGTCAAGGGCATGTTCCTTGGTTGTGGGCACATCCCCAGTAGGGAGTGTGCAAGAGGCAGCTGATCAATGTTTCTCTCTCATTGATGTTTCTAATTCTCTATCCCTCTCCCTTTATCTCTATAAAAAATTAATAAATTATATTTTTTTAAAAAGTAAGAGGAAATATGCAGCAAATGGTTTTGTAAAGCAAATTATTAAACATTGGGCTACTTTTCTCTCAAATTTTCATATAAAACAATATCCCTTAACAAGTAGGAAGTGTTTGAGAGAAATTTTCCAGAAACCTTGTCCAATGAAATCATATAGGAAGTACAAAGATTAATAGAATATTTTCTCTGATGGATGCAAACATAGGCATTATTTTTTAAAGTTACTTGTAAATTAAAAGTATGTTTCTACTTATGAATTCAAATGCCTCATGATATCTTTTTTTCAAACTAGGAGGCTACTTTTCACTCTCTTCTTTTTTTTTTCACACTATTCCTAATTGAAAAAGCAAAATTCTCTTCCTCCAGTGGTGCTTTATGTTGCAGTTATTAGCTTGCCTTCATTAGACATGTAAATTCTTCTTTGCTTATATTCTTTCTTATTTACTCCTTGACAGGTTGTTGACACAAGGTGTTAACTCAGCAGGAAAACTTCGAAACCTTTTAAAATTTCTTGAACATGGGTAAAGTGGGGAGAGGGGTTCAGCAAAAAAGGTTATGGAGTTTTAAAATGAGCTTATGAGGCAGCTTAAAACAGTCAGACTTGCAACCGTGGAAATTAATTAGTTTCAGATTTAAGAAAAAATTATGTAAGAAAGTATGAAAGAACTTCAAATGGAATGAAATGAGTAAAAGTGACCTATATTTCCATATACAAATCAAGTTGCATTTAGGTATTTCTTCTAAAATATTTGCACAGTTGCCAACAATTAATCCAAAATTAGGTTGCATTCAAATATATAAAGCATCCGAACCATGAGTTGCAACAATTCCATCACAAGATGGTCAGATCACATCTGCAGCATTATATGCACTTTTTAGCACCATATTTTAAAAACAAGTATTTTTTTTTTTTAGGCAACCCATATGGCGAAAAAGCATGAAACCCTACAATGCTTAGAGTGAAGAAGAAAAACTTATGGAACACTTTATATCCCTTTTTAAATAACTTGCCTACTATATAAGAGAAGAAATTACTCTGTGAAGCTCCAAAGGATGAATCTGAGAAAAATGGCAACTTATTGTGAGGAAACATTTCATGAAAAGTAAAGGAACAGTTTGCCTAATGAGGTAGCTAGAAATTCACCACTGATTATGATCTAGAAGAGATTAAAAGACAATCCATCAGAAATGCAATGCTTCAGAAAGTTTAATGACACTTGGTTATTGTTTTAAATGAGGAAAATTCATAGGACTATATATAGGATTGCCACAAAAACTTCCTAATGATCTCATATGATTTATTAACCTATTAAATCTTCAAAATCCCTTCCCAGTATCAGAGAGTAAAAAATATATTTTATGAAAGTGAGCATAAGTAATATTCAAAATTACTCTATAAATCACTTTTTATTTTCAAATTTCTTATTTTTGATAAAATATGAATTTGTACAAATTAACTGATTTTTAAGACATGTGCCATTAGTCCATGAATAAATTATTTTACTTGATTATATTACCTTTATATTTAAAAATTTCTTAATTATTAAGGATGTAAAATGAGGAAAGGATGGGATCTTCAATTAGTGGTTCTGGAAAAACCAGGTAGTCACATGCAAAAGAAGTAATCTGGACCCCTATCTTACACCATTCACAAGAATAAATTAAAAATGGACTAAAGACTTGAATATATAAGTCCTGAAGCCATAAAAATCCTGGGGGTAAAGGGAAAGAAACACACAGAGGGATAAGCTCCTTCACATAGATCTTAGTGATGATGTTTTTGTATTTCACAACAAAAGCTAATACAACAATAGCAAAAACAAACAAATGAGTCTACATCAAACTAAAAAGCTTCTGTATAGCAAAAGAGACCATGAACAAATGAAATGACAATCTATTGAATGGGAGAAAATATTTATAAACCACATATACAATTGGTCAATATCCAAAATATATAAGGAACTCACTCAACTCTAACAACAACAACAACAATAAAAGCAAATTGTCCAATATTTTTAAAGGGCTAAGGACTTGAGTACACATTTTTCCAAAGAACACATACAAATAGCCAACAGGTACATGAATAGGTGCTCAATATCATTAATCATCAGGGAGATACAAATCAAAACCACAATGAGTTATTGCCTCATATCTATTAAGATACTTGTCATCATAAAAAAGACAAGAGATAACAAATGCTGGAAAGGAATTGAAACAAAGGAAGAGGCTGATATAAAAATACAAACTTTCAGTTTTAAGATTAATAGGTCTGAGAATCTCATTCTATACAATAAAATGGAAATATCAAATTAACCATCACTCCATCACAAAGATGATGGCAGTGCCAAGTCCTCTCAGCCCTGCCAGACTACCCCAGTCTCAGGGGGTGGACACTGAGAGCGGGCAGCATGAACAGCCTGGCAGAATGCTTACTTCGTTGTAGCTGCAATGAGGCAAGCATTCCATGCCCGAACACAGATGGGCCTCTAGGCTGCAGAGAACTGCTGGGTAGTGGGTATGGAGCAGCCAGGAAACACAGAAAGCTACTGGTGCACCAATTAATGTGCAGTGCTACTAGTTTATAATACTATGGGTTGATAACATTGTATTGTATAATTGAAATTTGGTTAAGTTTTCTCATCACAAAAAAAGTAAATATATGATATGATGCATACATATACCAAAATCATCATGTACATTATAAATTATTACAATTTTATGTGTCAATTATGCCTCAATAAAGGTAAAAAAAATAAAATAAGGCTAATGAAAAATTGAGTTGTGAAGTAAAGGATTTCTCATCTGTACAGAATTAAGTAAACCTTAATTCTCTCTTTGTCTTCAAGCACTCTAAAATGTTTTCAACTAAGAATTTTTGATAAGTTCTTCCAAGAAAGTTTACTGCTCAGCTTGCTAGAGACAGACTAATCTTCATGAGTCACATCTAAAACCAGAGCCAAGCACTGCATGGAGAAAAGTAGCCTAATTTACAGCTTTACTTCTAGAATTCTTTCTTCAATTGGGCTAATTGGTTCTCAAGTTTATCACTGACACCAAGGTAAATAAACATCAACATGAAATTTGAAGAAAGCTAGGGAACTATATGAATCCCAGAGTACATGAAGTTTAGCTTCCTCCAACTATTTAACACATTTTACTTGACTGAAAATATTAATAAACATATTAAACCTCAACTATGTGTTAGATCTATCCAGACACTGCAGATACAAAAGTGATCAATATACTAACTATCACCATGCCCCATGCAATTCAGTCTAGTGAGAAAGACAGACAGGTGATAATTGTGGTATGATACAGTATGTGCTACAATAGAAGTAGTTACCAAGGGACCATGTAAGCATAAAAAAAGGAGGAATGTGGACAGTTTGTTCAATAGAGATGATATTTGAAAATGTTTAGATGGACAGGAAAAGAAGAAAGTTCCAGACAAAAGGAATATGATACAAGCAAGCAGAACATTTGAAAAAAGATGATTTGTTCCCACAGGTTGTGTGAATTTTCAACGGAGAAGTGGTGGGAGATAAGGCAAGAGATATATATAGTCAAGGGTTATACCAACAAGGAAATTTTTTAAAACTCATAATTAGGATTTTTAACTTTATCTTATACATGTAAGTAGGAATCACTTCCAGATTTTAAGCAGCAAAGAGTGAAAAAGAAATTCAAGTATTTGAAAGGTCACTTTAGAAACAACTTGAAGAGGTGAGACTTGAAGTGCTTGGAAAATGATGCATTAATAGTCTAGGTGAAATATAACATGTTGCTGAAGTAAAGCAATGGCACTGGAGAAGGGGAAATGATTGTTTTGATAGATTTCTGAGTGTTAACACAAGAAATAATTCAAACCTATAAAGAACTTTCGCGAGTTTATTTGAGCCAAACTGTTGACAATTGCTGGGAAGCAGAATCTCAACATATTGGGATAATGCTATCAAGAATGGCAATTTTTCACCTGCTTTTTACATTACAATCAAAAGAGGAGATGAAAGAGGGTTATATGAAGTCCACTGGTGATAGAATAGAGAGGCGGGAGAAAGCAAAGCAGGAAGACCTCTGAGACTGGATAAAAAGTAAAATGATAGACTCATACATCTTTTATGTAGGTGGGTACAGGATAGTTGTCAGTTAACAATTAATATGATAACAATACCAATGAGGAAATTTATGGCCTCTGCTCTGGAGCCCTGGTGCATTGGTTGTGCCCTAAGGGGTCCAAAAACAGGAAGTTACAGTTACCCAGACATTCCACGGGTATGTTATCTTAGATGAAAAACGACAATAAGCTCAGTAAAGATTGAAGTTCATCTTTGTTAGAGAAGATACTGGCCTAGGACATGATTTCTCACTATAAACTGTTTTTTAATTAAAGGCTTTCATTTCAGACCATCCTTTGTGGTTACCTATAGGTCTCTTGAGTTTGCAAGGCTGCCATGCAGGCCTTCCCTGAATTAGGTTAGCATGTGGCCCCTTTTCATCCACATGAGCTAGGGTTTATAAAACAATTAAAAATTTGGGATGAGCTGTTTCTAAATCATCAGCAGAGAAATTCCTAAAAAAGCTGTGGTACATTTACACAATGGAATAATTACTATAGGGTAGTAAAAACAAAGAAACTCTGACCATTTGCAACAGCATGGATGGATCTGGAGAGACTTATGCTAAGTGAAAAAACCATCAGAGAAAAACAAGTATCACATGATCTCACTCATATGTGGAATTAATGAACAAAATAAACTGATGAACAAAATAGATCTAGAGACATAGAAGCATGAAACAGACTGAGGAATTCCAGCAGGAAGGTGCAGGTAGGTGGGGAGAGATTAACTGGGGAATTTATATGCAGGTATATATAGCGCTAAGACATAGACAATAGTGTGACGAAGGCCTGGGATATGTGGGTGCAGGGAGAAGGGGTTCAATGGGGAAAAGAGGGGACATCTATAATACTTTCAATAGTAAAGATAAATTTTAAAAAATTTGGGATGAAAATAAAGAAAAGGATGATGAGATGATTTCAGGTATGACTCATCTTTCTCTCTTAAGCTATTGGGTTGATGGAAAAAAAACACCAATTCAAGATAACAACTGATTTAAGAAAATTATAAATAATTTCATTTTTGAAAGGCCTTTTTAGGTTTTGAGGCATTTGTAAGGTAAGTATTTTGGTGAAACTGTCCAGTAGGAAGTTGGGATTATAGATCTGGAGTTGAACATTCCTTCCTCAAAGTGGATTCTTTTTGAAAATATTATTTTTATTGATTTCAGAGTGAAAGGGAGACAGAGAGAAAGATAGAAACATCAATAATAAGAGAGAATCATTGCCTCCTGTCAAGCCTGTAACCCAGGAATGTGGCCTGACTGGGAATTGAACTGTGACCTCCTGGTTCATAGGCTGATGTTCAATCACTGAGCCAAGCAGGCCAGGCCAAAGTGGCTTCTTAATTACCTGGTATTGGTGTAGTCAAATAGCTGTATAGGTTAATGCATTTGCTGTCCTAAAATACATTTCCTACTTCTGATGATAACATACTGCAATTAAACAAGATATTTATTATAATAAAATGTGTATAGAATTATAGGGCTGAAATCAGCTGCCACCTGCATGCCTCCATATTGGGGATGGAACCCACAACCAGGCATGTGTCCTGATTGGTAATCGAACCCTGACCTCTTGATTCATAGGTTGACGCTTAATCACTGAGCCACACTGGCTGGAATGAATATATACTTTAGATTTTAACTGAATTATGAGCTTGGTAATATGTATGAATTTACAGCATGACGATAGAAACTAGATTCATCACAATATTTTTTCCAAATGCATGGAAGTGTGATAAATCAATGCTCATAATTCTCTACATCAAAGGCTCAAAGCACTGTCTTTGAAATTATGTTCTATAAATACTAAAATGATTAAATATTTTAGATAAATTATATGAAAGTATTTTAATCCACACAGATCTCAAATGAAATGGGCAATTCTAAAAAATGAAAATATATCACTATTTGCATTCTTAGTTGCAATATCAGCCATCCACAGTCTACAGAATCGCCGATATTCTATCCAACTATAAAATTTATTTGTACCAGAAGTTTGTCTTTTAAATTAAATATTAATATATTATAATCAATTTTATGTAATTCCAAAGGGTAAATGTGATAGTTGTTTGAAGTCCTAAAAGTTGTCTTTATTTGTGCTTGTTCATCCTCACACCTACAGATTTCAGGGATAAGTAATAAAGGGAGATAGAAATGAAAGATAAAAATGATTCTTTGACTTAAAAATAATTCCTTTCCTATTTCTTGTTCGGACTAATGAGTGTGAGTAAAAATATTCCCTATTTTCTGAATCTGTCTAGTGGTAATTTTCCTAAGAAAATATAGATTATCTGGTTATTGTTAGCTAAAGTTGACTACTTCCAACCTGTAGCCTACTTAAACTCCCACTTAAAGTGGGAATGTTCTGGAAAACGTAAATCCTTTGGGTGACCTATTTGGAATGTTTTTGTTTTATTTTTTTAAATTTATTTTTCCCATAACCATTTATCCCCTCTATACTATCTTCCACTTCCAGCCCCCCCCTTCCTCACCCGCCATCACCTTTATAGAAGTGTACTGTAAATAGGTTGAACTATAGTGCAGATGATGAATAAAAGGAAAATATTTCCTTGGAAAATGCCCCATGAACCAAAAGGCCACATGTAAATCAAATGTATACACCACTGATATAAGAAAGTGCAGGATGAACTTACCTGCTATAGGAACTTACTGTCTTTTAAGTGTAGGGGAGAGAAGAAGAGAGGGATCATAAACAAAACCAGAAAAACTTACCTAAGAAACACAGGACCATGGCAACTAATTTGCTGACCACTGGGACAGGGGCTTAATCACAAGGAACAACAACAAGATATTTATTATAATAAATATTTGAATCAAGAGTCTAGGTCAGTGTTCAGCAAACTCATTAGTCAACAGAGCTGCAAACCCAGGCTCGCAAACCACAGTTTACCGACGACATGATTCCATATATCTATGATTCACCAAATAACCTCTATCAAGTCCATTGCTTTAAAAGAGTCTAAGAACTCCTATCCTGGAGTAAGATAGGCCTGAATTTATAATCCTGGTTCTACAATGTACTCTCTAGTCAAGTCACAAACTCTAATCTTTGGTTTCTTCATGCATGAAAGAAGGATAGGACCTATCTTATAGGACCATGTGGTGTCTAAATGTTATAATGCATGCAAAATGCCTGGCTAAATTCTTATATTAGTATGGATTCATTGCTATGTTCTCAATCACACTGCCCCTAATTAGCTTTTGCTGTTTAATTAGTAATTCCCTTTCCAGTATTACATCATGATTACATTTTTCTTGAGTACACTGGCCACACATCAGCCCACACACAAATACCTAGCTCCTGTTATAATGTTTTAGCAACACACCTATATATCTGCTAATATTATCTCCTGTAGAGGATGGTTGTGTGTGTAAACTAAGAAAAAGACTTCTGAATTCTATATCACACTTAGAAGTGACCAAACTACCACAGCTCACAGTAACTACTAATATGAAAAAAGTAATAATTAAGTGCATCTTTTAACTCCTTTTTAAACTGCCCTGAAAATCTGTGATAATTTTAGACTGACAGTTTATGTCTACTGATTCTATTTAATTTATCAAACTGGCATTGATAAAATTAGCTCAGTATCATTTCAGTGGAAACAGAGATGACAAATCACAAGTGGGACAGGATGTAACCTATTGATTAAAGCAACAAACACCACATACTATATTTCGTAAAACATCAGGACTATTGAATGCTCCAAATTCCTATTCATCACTCAATTCATATTATATTTCAATGTACTAAAGAACAAGTCCTAAAATATTTAATATTCTTAAATATTATATTAATTTTTTATGTCCTAGAAGTCCAAATCATCTCTCCAGATGTAATAGACTAGTCTATAATTTAACAAAGATGATGTTGCTAATTATAGCCCTATGTTTTAAGGTGACCATCAGTATAACAAAGGAAAAACAATTACTAAAATAAGCTGCTATCTTTATGAAATCTTCTAAAATTCATGTCATCAATAAGTTGCATTTTAAAATTTAGAAACTCCTGGAAAATCTTTCCCCCTGGCTTTGCTCTAGCAGTGTAAGTATTCATTATTCTCCACCAAAAGATCACCTCATGAAGAATTTTTGCTATAATTTCCCTTCTAGTGACAGGAAGACTTGCAGAGTAAAATAGTGTCACTTCAAAAATCAAAAGGTCAGAAAATAAATTTTGACTCTAGGACTCTTGTTACATAGCAATGGGCATCTAATCATTGCTGTATTGGCTTTGGCTTCCAATTAAAATATACTTGGAAAGAATGAAGGATTTCTATACTTGTCTATAAACAAAAAGTATATAAAATTTTGGTTGCAAAAATATTTTATTCCTCCCCTGAGGATATTTTTTATTAATTTTGAGAGAGAGAGAGAAAGAGAGAGAGAGAGAGATGGAGTAGTTGTACACAGATACCCCGACCAGGAATACAATCCATGACCTATTGGTATACAGGACACTGTTCCTACCAACTTAGCCACACTTCCCAGTAAGAAAATATTTGATTTGAAGACTTTTCTTTAGTCTTAAAAGATAGGACATTTTCTATCACTTGCTTTCAAAGCACCATATTGAGCAATTTGTGTGGTAATAGCCTTTGAAATGTGCAGAGACTTAGTCTTCAAATTTGTTGGTGAGGAGAAAAGAAAATTCTTTTTTCATTGGTATAATGTTATATTCTGTGGCAGAGACTGCTTTATATTTGCCAATGCAACCTAGTTGAGACATTTTATTCAATGAACATAATAGATTATTCATGGTAGGATAGGAAGGGAAATATCTTTCAGTATGCTCTATTTCCACTAATCAATCAGATGTTGATAAACTGACAAGTGAGGCTTTTTTTTTTTTTGAGAAGTAGGGGTCTCTTGGATTGAGGAATGATGCAGGTTTTAAGTCTATGGAAATATGTCATGATGAGAAGAGAGAGAAGCAGTCTGATAAACAGAAGAAAGCCCTCATTATCCAATTATCAATGCAAATTGGTGCTCATTAATCAACTGGTTCTTGTTGGCCACCTTCCCAATAATGATAGATGGAAAAGATGATAAGACTGGTGGTGGTGGCAATAGTCGTGTTAGTGGTAGTATAATTTTTACTATCTGGTTTGGTTCTGTTAGGCTCAATCTGGTGTCTTCAATATATATTATTTTTAGGAGATGGCAGATATTAAGGATTCACCAAAACCCCTATGGTGAGTTTGATATCACAGATAAATTAGAACATGGATATTGATTTTATAAACCCTGTTGTCTAAGTGGATTAGGTAAACTCAGTTAATTATGTTGTTTATTGGAGAAGTTATGGATATTGAGCTAAGCAAAAGTAACATAGCTGTGTGGATTTTGTTGTGAAATTTACTATTGCTTAAAATGTTATGTTTCAGATTTTTCTGTTAGGTAACATATACAGTAAAATATAGAGTTCATTATTAATATTCTTATCAAATGAATATACACAAAGAGAGAAATTTTATCTTTTTCAAAATTACTAAAAGTTTTCAATAAATGATTTTACAGCAGGTAAGTGCCATATTTCAAACATTAGTGATAAGTACATTTCTTTTATCTTTGTTATCCCATCAGCAAAGCAAACTGTTAATAATACTCAAAAACCCAAATTCCCACCCCCGTCATTTGAGTCACAGATTCTATTTTAAAGATCTCTTTCCCACTTCCTACCTTTGAGATGTGTGCTTTGCTCCCATGTGTATTAGTTATGCTAGTTATGCTATATGTCTGTTTAATGTACAATGTGTTCATTGTAGCCTCATAGAAATCAAGAAACAACAATTAAATGAACTAAACTTATTTACCAAATACTGAACAAGTAGCTTCACTTGCAAGGCCACTGTATGTGATAAAATTATTGACTTCCAGAACTTATCTTTGAATTTAAATTTAATCTTTAAAGAATCTAGCAACACTGAAATAATAATGAATATAATAACTCTTGAGACAAGAATCCAATAATAGAGTCAAATAAATACAAGCAAGTCATTTGGTTATATACTGCAATAAGGTACATATTTCCCAAACTGCTTAACTCCAGATTCTGAGCTTGAACTTAGCATGGTCTATAACTTATACTTCCCATTTATCACATCTTGATGAACTATCTCACAAATTCTGACATAAAAGAATAGTATAATCAGAATTCAGTTCAAAGATTTTTTGGTATGGCAGTTAGCCTGAAATTCTTGCTAATTTGTACAGTTCCATAAAAATGATTAGTATGGAAATCAAAGAAGCTGCCAAAAACATTATTTCTAGGTGTCCTTCAATTTGCTTTCCATGCTGGTTCTTCCAGAAAATTTTCTTTGTGCAAATCTCAATAGTTTTAGATAAAAATGCTCACCTATTATGTAAGTTAATAAAAACAAATTCTCCATTTGCTTTTTTTAAAGCTAACATTTACTTTGTATTCATTAAATTCCCATAGTAACATGTAATTTAATTTATATATTTTAATCACACCCTGATAATTTAAACATTTGATCAGTTTTATATAGTATTGTAGGCCTATAACAACTTACAGGTTGAGGGTTCAGTCCCTAGTTGGGGCACCTATGGGAGGCATAACCATCTATGTTTCTCTCTCACATCAATGTTTCTCTCTCTTTTCCTCTCTCTAAAATCAATAAACATATATTCTCAGGTAAGGATTAAAAAGATTTCCAATATTCCAGCTTAATACTTTGTGTTCATAATAACAAACTTTCCAGAGCTTATTTTCCATGGAAATCAGTAAGTAACAAGTGCACCAAGCTCAACAAAAGTGTCTTGTAGAGTTGCTAAGAAGTTACTTCTTTCCTATACCAGTGAATAACTTCCTCAGTCTTTGTTTTTCAGATGTTCAATATTCTTATTCATCTAATAATATTGAGACAGAATTTATGGATTCTGCAAGGTTTAGGATTGGAAAGAATTTTAAATATTATTCTTTAGCTACTTGTTTCTTCTTTATAATATTTCCACTACGTGATTAACCTCTATAGAGTTGAACAACCCAGTATTAGAGAACTTGATACCTTCATGAACAGCTCAATCAATCTTTAGCCAATTCTGGATGCTATAAACCCTCCTGTAGAGCCAAAATCTGTAAGCTCCACCATTAATTCCAGTTTTATTCTCTTGTGCCTGTAGTTTCCTTCAGTTCAGAAATGTTTATTGAATGCCTAGTTTGTGTTAGACACTGTGTCAGGCACTGAGAAAACAAATACAAATAATACATGCATGCTGATTAAATCCCTTTTTCATAAGAAAGACCACAAAATATTTAAAGTCAGCTAACATGTGTCCTAAAGTATTGTCTTCCAGATAATATGAAACTATAGGTCATCATAGAACATGATTCAAGCCTCTACTGACTTGAGCATTCTTATGGATGAACTCTACTTAATTACTTTTATTTTTTAAATATATTTTTATTGATTTATTTATTTTATTTTTTTTTTACAGAGAGGAAGGGAGAGGGATAGAGAGTTAGAAACATCAATAAGAGAGAAACATAGATCAGCTGCCTCCTGCACACCCCCTACTGGGGAAGTGCTCACAACCAAGGTACAAAGCTTTGACTAGAATTAAACCTGGGACCCTTCAGTCCACAGGCTGAGTGTACACTCTCCACTGAGCCAAACCAGTTAGGGCTACTTTATTCTTTTTTTTATTTTTATTGATTTTTTTACAGAGAGGAAGGGAGAGAGACAGAAAGTCAGAAACATCGATGAGAGAGAGACATTGATCAGCCGCCTCCTGCACACCCCACTGTGGAGATGTGCCCGAAAGCAAGGCACATGCCCCCAGCCGGAATCGAACCTGGGAACTTTCAGTCCGCAAGCCGAGGCTCTATCCACTGAGCCAAACCGGTCTCGGCAGGGCTACTTTATTCTTAAAAGATGTTGCTGGAAGCCTAATTATATCCTGACCCTACCTATGAAAGTTGAAAAAGCCCAAGATAAAATTAAGTTTCCTGGTAATTATATTACACTAAGGACTTACTGATCCTGATGCCAACAAAAATCTACCAAATATTTTCTTGTTCTGTGACTGCAATTTGTAGAGGAGTTTGGTACCCAATGTTCAGCAACTCACAAATATTCCTATTAAGTTTCACCCTGGTCAGTTCAAACCGACATGGTCTCTTCATATGATGGGTCCATTTGGTAAAATAGCTTCTATATTTATTTCAGGCAGTTGAGTAATTCAGGTTTTAGCAGTCCTAACCTTCTTGACCTTTCATTCTAACCTCTTTTGTGCCAACAATTAAGAGTTATCATTGTTGTTTACGTACTTTATGCCCAGTGTTAGGATAGAGGAGAACATAGGAGATGAAGAAAAATATATGACTAAATCCTTGCCCTTGAGATAATTATAATTTGGTTGAGGAGGAAGTTCTTCCAAAAAGAAAAGAAATTAGATAGCAATGCACAATAGTGAATCTCATTTAAAATAATGTAATGAGATTGACTTACAGACCAAGAAAAATAAGCACATTACTCAAGAGATGACTCTCAAACAATCAAATGTTTTGTCTCATAGTACAAACCTTAATTATTACAGGAATGTGGAGTAGATGTCTAAGTGGTCTGAAAGAGTAGACATAGGAGGTAGCAAGACTCTAGCTGGGAATGAAAGAAAATTCACTGTTGCTCTGATCTTTCAATCTAGCATAATGTAAAAAAAGGCCCTAATTACCATCTTTCTCATCAGATGCTGGAAGGATGAAATGCATGTCTATAATATAAGATAAGATGCATTCATCAGCATAAATGTGTTCCATGACAATACAAGTTTCTCTAAGGTAGCTTCTAGCTCTGTCTCCTCCTTGGTGAGACTGCTACATTCCATGTTCTTTCCTACTCAAAACTAAACACACACACATACACACACACACACACACACACACACAAGTAAATATTTGATTACTAGAAACTACAACTATAAGAATGAATGTCATATACAATTAAGTTAATCCCCTAACATTTGTTTAACTGAAAATAAGCACGTATTTTAAGCCTTGATTTAACTTTTTACTCTGAGAAGTAAATGAATATGTCCATGGAACCTTTCAAATCATCCCAAAAGGTTTTCAGTTTCTTTTTCCTCCAATTGATCAAGGTTACAAAGAAACAGAGTTGATTGTTTTTTGCTAAAACAGGGATCTTTCCAAAAAGAAGTTGCACTCAAGAGACTGGCATGATCAGAGACTGCCCCCTGCCTTCCTACACAGCACATAGAGTTCAACTGCTTTGTTTTTCATTAAGAATAGTCCTACTAATTTTGAAAAGACTTCGTGTATAATAAATCATCTATATCTAAGATTCCGCCCTGCAATGCAATGCTTTCAGAACTCTAAGAGAGAAATTTGCTTTATAAAATATTATAAAAGTTATCTTTTGGTATGTCATATCTCAATGAGGAACATTATAATATGATCTGAGTTTTTCTGGTTAAGCAAAAATAGGAAATGATTAAAATATCACTTGATTTGACAAAAAGGAAACAAACTCTGGTTATCAGGGTCTACTTTAAAAATAAAAAATAAAAAAAATGCATGGAATGATTATCAGAATTCCTTGCATTTATGTCCTGGGGAGGTAAAAACTGCCAGTAGAATTTTGGTGTGGCTTCTTTTGCTCTGCAAAAATATCTGCCTTGGAGTATTTTTCTAGAACCAGGTAACTCATTTTTTAAATCAGTCTATAATCTTTTAGTGTTTTTTTTTTTAAAGGGCTCTCTGAGAACTAAACTTTTCCACTGGACTCCTACTATTTATAAGGAAGTGCCCAAAGTCTTAAATGATGAGGAACTTTTCCTACTTAGCAATCTTTTTATAAACTTCCTTTCGGAGTTTTTAAATCTGTAGTTTTGGAAAGGTACTATTTGAGGTAGGGTGAAAGCCCCCTGGTAAGAAAGTGGCAAAGGAATATCTACATTCTTAGAAAACTCGAGGAGTTTTTGGAATTGGAATTCCCCGAGGCGCTGGGGATTTGCACCAACCCCAAGGATTCTACAGTAAATAACTCCTTCCCAGGTGCAACCTCCATAGACCTGAAGAAGGGCAGGAAAAGCTATGAAAACCTTGGGCTGATTCCTCGGGACATATTAAGCAGGGAGTGCCAGATAAACCTCTCTGGCGACTATAGAGCGACTCAGCATGTACTTATTTGAGTTTGCTAGCAAGATCATGATCTAAAAAGTGCGCCCTAAATTTCTACCCTTAGGCTAGTGTTGCCAAAACTTCCAAAGCCCATTGCGTCCTCCATTGCTGGGTCAAGCAGCCGGCTAGGGAAACCAAAACCGCCGTATGTGCTCCCAGTGCTGGGAAAGCGGAGCCAGGTTCCTGGCCGAAACTGGTGCCAGGAACCCTGCCCAGTCCCGGGCTCTGGCTCAGCGGTCCGGGTTCCCAGGCCGCTGGGAGAGCACAGCTCTAAGGTGCACTTGCCTGCCTGCGTCTCCCGGAATTCGGAACCCGGGGCGCGCAGCAGCCTTCTCTCTACAGCTCAGGGAACCTTCCCAATCCCTGAGCGGGCTTCACCCCGGTTCTTTTGGGCACTTTTACCTTTCTTTGGGAGAAGGGAAGTTCAGCCTAAAAAGCGAAATATGTAGCAGTAACAGTAATAATTATCATTGTAATGATTACTGCCACTTTTATTATCCTCGCCATCTCCCTATCCTCATTTCGGTTATGGTCCGTAGCTCTAAGCCAATTCCCCGCGAGCCTGTGAGAGTGCAAAGGTCTCCGGCTTCTGAGGATGCTACCTCAGGCTCTGGGCTCCGCAGAGTCCATTTTGCCTTCGCGAACCCATCCTGGGGATTTATATTTAAATTTGAAAAAGCAAAGCCGATGTCTCAGCCTCCAACAAAAGAGATACAAGTCTCGCAAGTAAAACCAGGACGCAGTATCCCGCACTTATGGAGAAAGGACATTGAGGATTTTTTTTTTAAATAGAGTGCTTAATTATTTAAAAAAGAAAAAGACGTACGTTTTCTCTTCAATATTTATAAAGAACTGTTCGATAACCGGTATTTCTAAAGATGCGCGCCGTGTGCAATTCGTGGACTTAGCAGGGCTGTCACCGCCACCTGTGCAGCATCGCACAGTAGCATTCAACAGATGCTTTGAGAAAACTGCGACGGGCTTTTGCTATTCAAAACAGAACTCTGGCTTGGACAGTTAGGTTCGCTGCCGAATTAAATTTCAAAACCGGCTAAATGTCTGAGTTCAGTGGGGATGGATGGAATCGAGGATTGGAAAGAGACTGAAAAGTTCCTTTCACACATCGAGAAATCAGGCACAGAGAAAAGTGATACAGAAGAAGGAAGGACTGGATCCTTATTATTGCTCCTACTTTCTTCCCTATTCTTCACTTCTGGAGCTACTGAGACAACCCCCATCCCCACTCCGAGCTGTGTGCTCCCTTCCCCTCAGCTTTCTGTGGGGTTCAATGCATGATTCCCCATAGTATTTTTCTGATAAATGTAACTCTGCCTTCTGGAGCCAAGTAGCTGAACCAAGTCTCCATTTTCCTCTTCCACCCAGCTACCTTGGCCTGACAGGGAGCCAGTCCCATTCTCCCACCCGGGGCCCTAGCTACAGTGCTGCGGAGCCCACTCTCATTACATATAAGGAGATGTTCGTCCACATTCTTGGTGGGAACAGGAACCAAGACCAAAGTATTAAGCTTGGTTTTGGTGCCTCAGAGGTGTCTTGGCCAAGGTGGTCCCAACTGCCCTTGTCTGCGCTGGCAACCAGGACACCACAGGCACGTGCCAGGCTCAGGGGAGTCCTTGGGAAGAGGTCTGCTTGCCGGGTTGCAGCTCGGCATCCTGTACATTAGTTGCCAAAAGGAAGCTTTTATGGTTTGTCCTGTATCCCTCTGCCTTGACCAGGCACTGCAGTCCTCACAGCGACTGGTTAACCAACTGGCTGTGGGCCCCCTGGGCTCTGTGCTAGAGAAATATGGGCAGTCCTCTGCCTCAGAAAGCCTCAGGAGCTGCCTTCAGGGATGCCATTCTAAGCACTCAGCGGGGGTCCAGTAGGGTCAAGTAAGGAGCTAAATTGTGTACTGTTGAGCCAAGAAATCCAAGGGCTTTTCTTATATACTCCTCTGCATTTGGTGCTGGGGGCAAGGGTGGGGTCACCTTTTGCACACTAAATGCATTTGCCCCGTGGGTGCCTCAGTTCCTCTTCTTGGGGAAAAAGGGACAGGAAATCCTCAGAGAGAGTTTTCAACCTTGGTGAAACTTCTAAGATTTGAGAAGTGTTTGTTAAACTGAGATGTTCAGAGGACTCTGTGTTCAGGAGAGGTATTCTTTGAATCTTTAAGGGTGCATTCCTGAGACAGCCCCCCACCATGATTGAACCAGTTCCCCCTAGTCTCCAGGCTTCAAGAATCATGTCAATCACTGAAGCTACAGCCACCACGCAGGGGTCCCGAGCCCCCTGCCAGCAGACTCGAGTTGCACTGAAAGCGGGGTCAACACAGGCCGGGGCCAGAGTAATTCTGAACGCTGATTGGCCACTCTTGGCTCCGCCCCCATCCCTCTTTTGGCCCAAGAGCCCAGTGCTGCTTCACCAGCGCTGGGTAGGCGCTCTGGTGCTCGCTGAGGATACTCCTTCCTTGGGTGCACTAGGCTTGCCTTTGGAGCAGCTACACGGAGCCTACTCCATTGGCTTGCTTTCCCCTCACCTGCGATTGCATATGAACTTTCCTTACCTCTTCTTGAGATCATTGTCCGCTGGAGTCCTCGACATCGACGTGGTGCTCGAGTGGTGGTCTTCGTCCGCTTAGAATAGTGTAGTTAGTTAAGGGCCATCGAAGAAGAAAGAAGAAGCGATTAGCGCAGAGATGCTGGAGGCGATCAGTTACTATGCCAGAGTGAGATAGGAGCAAGAAGAGCCAAACCTATCGGGGCAGCACGGTCGCCCTGAGGAGGCTGACTCGTAGGCGCTTTCTTTCGCGCCGAGATCCCTCTGTGCCTTTGCCGAGGCGCGAGATTGCGGCGCGCAGCGCAGCGCACGACTGCCAAGGGCTCCGCTGGGCGATTGCAGCCGAGTCCTTTTCTCGTCTAGCTGCCACCGCAGCGACCGCTGCCTTGTCTTCCTCCCGGACGCTTGTGGTAAGTTGCAATCCTGGGCGGCATTGGTAGCCGAAACATTAACGGTTTAGGCGGGGATAGTGAGGGAAGTGGTGGAGAAGGGAGACAGGTCCTGGCTGGTTGCAGCCTGCAGGACCGCACTGGCCAGGGAGGGAGGTGGTGGTGGGGGTTTGAGGAGTGGGGAGGGGGTGAGTAGGGCGGGACTCTGAGAGCGCAGATGGCGGAGAGACTGGGGTCTCTGGGAGAAGAGAAAGGTTTAGGTTCCATGGGAGGAGCATGAGAGTCTCCAAGGAGGTTGGGATTGGGGACTGGAACTGAAGGCGCAGGGAAGAGGCGGGGATCTCGGAACCTGACTCCGGAAAGCGGAGAGAGAAATGGAAGGCTTGTAGCGTGTCTCAAGAAGTAAGCCAGGCTAGAGGAAGATTAAATGTGGGTATCTGAACAAAGGTTCGGGTTGCGAATTGTGCACCTGAATTGGGGATGCGGGCTACTGTTTTTAAGAAATCATATCTCGGGCAAGTGAGAGGGGGGCAAGGCTTGGGATAGTGGAAACAGAGGGGGTCGAAGGATCCTCTATTTTTATTCACATTGAAAAATGACCCTACTTTTCGGAGGGTCTCAGTGAACACCGGTAACTCCCAGGAGATAAATACTGCGGATCCGTGTCTTGGTTTAACAGCTGTTGGCTGAATTTGAACAACGCTGCTGACGGTCACGTAAGTTTAAGAGGGAAAGTATAAGGGCACACAGAGGACCCTTTTATTAGCTTACCTAAGTCACTTGGTGACCGTTTTATATTTTGAAAGGGATTCTTGCTGAGGCTTCTCCAACACTGCCTTTTATTTCCTGTTCCTTACTCAGTTTAACCCGACAGGCTTAACATCTTATCTCGGAATTGCTAAACATGAGAACAGGTTGCCATTCGTGAAGCCACATAAAGTTCGTCATTGCAAAACGTGTCTGTGTCTGTTTCTTTTCTGCGCCGTGCCCCTTCCTTCGCTCCCTATATGGTAATATGAGTCCTGAGGCAAAAAAAAAATGTATTGTGTTCGAGACCCCTTTATTTTAAGCGACAGCTCTCCTCCACTCAAATTCAGGGAACGAGATTTGGCACTTAGAGAATATCTAATTTGGTTGAGAATCACTACCAGCATCGCAGCTTCTTCATTAATATTTAGCAAGTCCCATGCAAGGAAGCATCTGATTACTGAACTGCTAAGTACATATGCCCCTCACCATGTGTCTTTCAGGCAGGCTACCCCAGGGAACCTCTCTTTAAATCTAAGGAGACATAGCATTGAGCTAAAATTATTGGAATTAGGGGAGATGCTGCACAGTGAGTAATCCCTGAGCTCCCCAGTATGCAGACATTTGTGACCTCACACACACACATACAGTGGTGCAAAAGGACATCTGGATTCCAGAATTTAAATTTTGATTAAGAAGTTTACATATCAGCCATTCTGACTAGCAAAAATATGAACACCGTAGAAGCAAGGTGACTGTAGTTAATTACATATGTGTAGCCACAATGAAAAAGGCTAACTGGCAAGCCTCACAGAGATAAAAAAGATTTCTACTATGATCACTGCATTTCTTTTTCAGTATTTAATACTGAATATCACCCTTTTGGAAGAGTACAATTTATTTGCACCATGATACCTTGATCTTTGGGAGTCATCTACCATCCCCTCCCCCAGGGTGGGAGGAATGAAATGTTTTTTTTTCTATATTTTGGGGAAGTAGATTATATAATATTTAATTATTTTTTTCATTACTTAAAGATGTTCTTCTGATCACCTGGAGGAGGAAATAAACTATACATTTGTTTTATCCACATGATTTCTTTTCTAATAGCTTTTGTCATATACAGCAACAAGCCCAATGCAAGTCCTGAAATTTGGAAGGTGGGTAAGGCTTGTGATTGCAATGTCAAGGTAGGATTTGGGGTACTTAAACCAACACTGATGGTGTTTTTCTACCTGCTTAATTTAGAGAGAGTTTTTAGCCCTTCCTATGCTTTCTTGAGGGGTCTAAAATTAGAGTTGTCATGGATGATGGTGATAACTTTTTCAGATAATAACATGACTGGCTTTGGTGCAGTATGAATTCATGGGGAGAGAGATGAGAACTGACATTTTTGCAAACCTACTGAATGCCAGGCGTGGAGCCAAGCACTTTACATATATACATGGTTTCACAAGGTCTTCAAAGCAAGCCTATGAAACAGAATATATTGTTGCTATTTTACTGAGGCCATTGAATACTTTTTCTTTTTCAAGGTATTCTTCTAGATTGAGTCAGTGAAATAAGAAATATTTCTTTGTGCTTTTAAGTCTACCTGAAATGAACATGTTTGTTTCTTTAGCAATGAAAGTAAAATCTAAAAAACTCAGCATCTCTTATATAATGTTAGGTTAATCCACTAAGGGTTTAAGCAACATGGGCATCTCACCCACAGTGGTTTACAGATAGATTTCTCCTCTGGAAAATAAATTCTAAAATCCTGTTAGATTTGAAGGATTATAGCTACTGTTTGGAATTTAATTATTTAGGAATATTTCTGCATTTAGCTGGTAAATACCTAAATAATAACCTGAAGCCTGCATCAAACCTCAATTATTTTACTGTTCCATTTATTTCCTTCAAGTAAGAATTATTTCTCTTCAATAAGGGGATCACAAAATTTAAAACAAAATGTGAGGGAGAGCATATCAACATTAAGTATTCTCAGGCCTGAGATTGAAGAAAGTGGCTGCTCTCTGATCCTGCTACCAAATAAAGTCACAAATTATAATGGCTCCAGAAGCTTCAGACTAATTGGCCAGTATCATTAAAGAACTTCTTACCACATTACCTTTAGAGCCATGGCCTATCTCACAAAATGAGAATGTACAGCATTTTTATTGAGGTTATATTAATAGAATATCTGGTAAAACTTAGTGTTGTTTAGCAGAAGAAATAGTAAACTATGTCCCACTAATGGCTTGGATAGCCATGAGAAAACTGGGACAACTTGACCATACTTTGGGGTTAATAACATTATACTATTCTACTAAAACAATACATTAATATGGTATATGTTAATACAATATATTACCCTCATTTGATTGTTGTAAAGCACACGAACAGCAAGCATTTTAGAAACTTGAAATTAGTGCACAAAACCCTATTTAATAGTAGTAATAAATATTCATTTGTCACTGTTTCAGGATGCCTGTTATTTCATCTACAACTTGTATACTATTGAATTTCAGGGGGGGGGGAAAGTCAATCACCAACTTAATAAGTGTTACATCAATCAATCCCTCCATCACTACCTTTCTTCAAAACATTTTAAGGCTTCCTCATATACGACATTGCTGCAAAGTAACCTCCATTTTAAACAAATAACATTAAAACCAACTAAAAGGTTAAGCTGCAGTGTTAGCTGGTCACTAGCAAATTTAATACTAGTGCTCACATGCAGCAACTCTTCTGGCAGTCACTTCTGACATTTTAATGCACAAATGATATAGTAAAAACAGGATTTCTAATAAAAGGCACATGAGCTGGAATCTTAATTATGTTTTTGTCTTCCTATACCTAACATCTCTACTTCATCTTATCTATTCCTCCTTTCCTCCTTTCACTTATGTTTAAGGCTGTGCCATGTAGAGTTTACTAAGATACTTGCTTATTACATTTACATGTAGTTGACATTTAATAAAGTCAATCTTGTTCATTAGGGTTAACCTTACTAATAGATGACTAATTACATGGTCTAATTTCAGAAACACTAGAAAGGCCTCCAAACTAGTAGCCTCCATGGTTTTCCACAGATCTTGAATTTCATTATTCAGGAATTTTCTCCTTTAATCTTATTCATTGTCTTTAAATACAAATATCCACTTAGAGGGATAACATTTTTATCATTTCCTGTTAATAACTAAGTGGAACTTTACTGACAGCTATCAAAAGCCTTTAGAACTATATTGTCCAATACAATAGCCACCTGCTACATGTGGCTATCTAAATTTGAGTTTAAATTCATCAAAGTTGAATAAAATTACAAGTGCTGTCCTACAGTCTCATAGATCACATTTCAGCTACTGAATAGCCACATGTGGCTAATGACTACCAATTGGACAGTGCAGATCTAGTCCATCTCCATCACTGCAGACAGTTCTGTTAGACAGCAATATACTAGAGTAGGGGTCCTCAGCTTTTTCACTGAACACTATCTTCAATCCCTTGCCTTTACCACAACCTGGATTTCTCCTACTAGTATTCCTCCTACAGAAGCTTTTCTACTCCCTCACAGATCTATCAAGTGGAGAAAAATCAATTCTTTTATCTCTTCCCACTTTATTAATTTTATTGTTCCTCCATGTATAAGGGCTTAAAGTTATTGTTAAAACTCTACTAGTTTCTTTCTCTTCTACTTTTATTTAAATAATCCTTTATTGAAGCTTATACCATTTCAACCTTTCTTGTCTCTGCTGCTTACATGTTCATTAAACTTTTTGGCCCATGGCTCTTTCTTATTGGCAACCTTTAATCTTGCCATTCTCTGGAGAATTCAGTATCTATAAAGATTGCCAAATAACAGCCTAGCCTCATCATTTCTTAATATCTTTTTTCCATTGTTCTCAGCTTGAGGCCCATAAGCACACATAAAATGCATCAATTTCTAAAATATGAAGTTCAGAAAAACTCCCCTCAGATTATGGCATTTCATACCCACCCTCCCGCTTTAACTTTTGCTTCCTTTGGACCTGCAATATACTAGAGAGTAGAGACCCTCATCAAGATGACCTGGGTCTTTCCAGAAGCTATTAGTTACAATGTCCTCTTTTATTTATTTTTTTAATATATATATTTTATTGATTTTTTTACAGAGAGGAAGGGAGAGGGATAGAGAGTCAGAAACATTGATGAGAGAGAGGCATCGATCAGGTGCCTCCTGCACACCCCCCCGCTGGGGACGTGCACACAACCAAGTAGATAGCCTTGGCTGGAATTGAACCCGGGACCTTTCAGTCTGCAGGCTGACGCTATATCCATTGAGCCAAACTGGTTTTGATTAATGTCCTCTTTTAGTTTCACTTTATTTTCTTCTTAGTATGACCTTTATATCAGTCATATCAATATTTCTTGTTATTACCAAACTAGAGGCCCAGTGCACAAAATTTGTGCATGGGGTGTGTGTCCTTCAACCCAGGTAGGGCCTAAACGAGCAGTTGGACATCCCTCTCACAATCCAGGACTGCTGGCTCCCAACTGCTCACCTGCCTGCCTTCTTGATTTCCCCTAACTGCTTTTGTCTGCTAGCCTGATCATCTCCTAACCACTCCCCTGCCAGCCTGATTGATGCCTAACTGCTTCCCTGCCAGCCTGGTCACCCCTAACTGCCTTCCCTGGCTGGCCTGGTCACTCCTAACTGCCCTTCCCTACAGGCCTGGGTCCCTCCCCAACTGCATTTCACTGCAGGCCCAATCACCCCCAACTGCCCTCTCTTGCAGGTCTGTTCCCTCTCAACTGCCCACCTCTGCTGGCCACCTTGTGGTGGCCATCTTGTGTCCACATAGGAGCAGGATCTTTTGACCACATGGGGACAGTCATCTTGTGTGTTGAGTGATGGTCAATCTGCATATTACTCTTTTAGAAGATAGGATAGAGACCTGGTGCATGGGTAGGGGCCAGCTGGTTTGCCCTGAAGGGTATCCCAGATCAGGGTTGGGGCCTGAACAAAGGGCTTGTGGTGGTTTCCATGCCCCTTAGTGACCCAAGAGGAGGCCCTCATATCTGGGATTTATTTATCTTTCACAATTGAAACTTTGTAGCCTGGGGTGAAGCCAAACCTTCTGCTCACTCCATGGTGGCAGCCATTGAAACTTTATTGCCTTAAGTGGAGGCCTAGGCCAGCCAGGGTGTGTGGAAAGCTTGGCTTCCTCCATCACTGGGGGCAACCCAAGCCTCCCTCCTGCTCACTCTGTGGCCATATCCATCTTGATTGGGTTAATTTGCATACTTGCTCCTGATTGGCTGGTGGGCATGGCTAGTGGGCATGGTTTGTGAGTGTAGTGGATGTACAGTCAATTTCTTTATTACTATTTTATTAGATAGGATATACATTCTTCATTACCCTTACACAGCTATCTTTTACCTCTACTATCCCATTTTCCATTCTGATGGCTGAGCATTAATGAGAAAAGTAACAAAAGTACACAATTATGGTCTTCAATCTGATTTTGGCCCTAAATACTGTTCAGCAATCATTTTATATGCAAGTTTTACATGTTAACTCCCTTTCCTATATTCCAAGACACACATTCTACAGTTTTACCACTCTTCTCAACTTCTCAATTCCATTCCCCTACCCCTTAATTTCAGCAGTCTCACTTTCACATTATACAGGAAAAACAGAAGCTAAAAAGGTACGTAAGTAGGACCTCATTTTTACTAGCTTATCTCTTCTCTGCCTTTAGACTTTAATTACTCATATCCCACTTCTTTTATTTCACCTTAGAACAAAAATACCTCTCCTCCAAAGTTAATTTCAACTCTATGCTGGATCCTATTTGCTTCAATATCCTTAAGATCTCATCCACAATATATATTTCTCTTTCCGCAGTGTCTTAATGGTTTCCTTTTGGTTCTTGCCCTATACATAGAAGCAGAAAAGAACTGAGTTATCAATAGACTTATTTCTTTAGTGCTTTCATCATACTTCTGTACTTATTTTAAAAATCACTATACTAAGAAACAGAAAAAATGGTGGCAGACAGAGAGAACAGCTGAGGGTCACTCTAACAGTGTTTGTTGGCAAATTAAGGGAAAGTTATCCTCCAGGAGAAGGTGGGGGACTGCTGGGTGGGGTTGCCCTGACCAGGCAGCCTGACTGCTATGGGGATTTTTTTCTCCCAGAGCCATCAGCACAAATGCGAAGACTGCACCATCTTGAAGGGGAAACTGGATGTTTATGGAGGTTGAAAAGCTACAACTTCAGCACCAACCAAACAGCCTGAAAAGATACAGCTGCAGCATCCACTGAACAACCTGAAAAGCTATAGCTGTGGTACCCATTTAAAAGATGCAGAACCCAGAACACCACTCCCCAAATGGCACAAACACTCAGATTCAGAGGAAAGATCAGATTTCACCCGTGATAAGGAAAGAGAACTACATAACGAAACACCTAGAGAAGATCATGGGTAGACAAAGAAATAGCACATATATGAAAGAAAAGCAGGAATCACCAGAAAAGGGAGTAAACAAAATGTATGCAAGCAATCTGCCAGAGAAAGAATGCAGAGAAATGGTCATAAGGTGGCTGAAAAGAAAGGAAGATAAATTCGACAATATGAGTAAGACCCAAGAGGAAATGAAGAAGAACCAAGAAGAAATAAAAAAATGACATCGCTGCTGTAAAGAACTCAATACAAAGCATCAAAAGTAGACTAGAAAAAGCAGAGGACCACATCAGTGAGCTAGAAGACAAGGTAGGAAAAAATACTCAAGTAGAGCAGCTTCTAGAAAAATAAAATAAAAAGCAAAAAGATAGCCTAATGGAACTTTGGGATAACATGAAACAAAACAAAATCCACATATTAGGGGTTCCAGAAAGAATGGAAACTGAGCAAGGAATAGAAAACCTGTTTGAAGAAATAATGACAGAAAACTTTTCTGATATAGGAAAGAAAAAATCCACACAAATCCAAGAAGCTCAAAGAGTCCAAAGCAAAATGAACCTCAAAAGACTGACACCAAGGCACATTATAATCAAATTGGCAAACACCAATGACAATATAAGAATCTTAAAAGTGGCAAGAGAGAGACAGAAAGTTACCTACAAAAAAAGCCCTATAAGATTAGTGACTGATTTCTCAACAGAAACTCATCAGACCAGAAGGGAATGTAATGAAATATACAAAGTCATGCAAAGGAAGGGTCTGAATCCAAAAATATTGTACCCAACAAGGTTATCAATCAAAATGAAAGGTAAAATCAGGAGCTTCACAGACAAAAAGGGATTAAGGGAACTTATTACCACCAAACCAGCAATGCAAGAAATGCTAAAGGGTCTGCTGTAAAAAAAGGAAAAGAAAAAAAGAAAGAAAAGAAATAGGAAGCGAAGAAGAAACATAGGGATAAAGAAGAAAAATGGTGACAAATAAGAACCTATAAATAATAACTTTAAATATAAATAGATTAAATACTCCAATCAAAAGATATAGGATAACGGAGCGGATTAAGAAAACCTGATCCATATATTTGCTGTCTACAAGAAACTCATCTCAGAAAAAAAGAAGCGCACAGACTGAGGGTGAAAGGATGGAAAGTGGTCTTTTGGACAAGTGGAAATGAAAAAAAAGCTGGGATAGCAATACTCATATTTGACAAATTAGATCTCAAAGTAAAGGACATAAGAAGAGTTAAGGAAGGCCACTTCATAATATTAAAGGGAGCAATCCAACAAGAAGAAATAACTCTGGTAAACATATACACACCTAATACAGGAGCACACAAATACATGCAAAAACTCCTGGAGGATATCAAAGGAGACATTGACAGCAATACCATCATAGTAGGAGACTTTAATACCCCACTATCACCATTGGGTAAATCCTCCTCTAAACAAAAAATTAGCAAAGAAACATCAATCCTAAATGACTCACTAGACCAGGTGGAATTAATTGACATCTTCAGAACATTTCACCCCAAAGCCACAAAATATACATTCTTCTCAAGTACACATGGGTCATTCTCAAAGATGGACCATATGTTGGGTCATAGGCAAAGTCTCTTCACATTCAAGAAGGTAGACAACATATCAAGCATCTTCTCGGATCACAGTGGCATAAAACTGGAAATCAACTACAATAAAAACAATCCAAAGAAATCAAACACATGGAGACTAAACAGAATGCTATGAAATAATGACTAAGCTACCAGAGAAATCAAGGGAGAAATAAAAAAACATCATGGCAACAAATGATAATGAACACACAATAATCCAAAATATATGGGAAACAGTGAAAGCAGATTTGAGAGGAAAGTTCATATCTCTACAAGCCTACGGCAAAAAACAAAAAAACTATAGTAATAAATTACCTAAGTCTACAACTCAAAAACTTAGAAAGAGAGCAAAATGAAAATTCCAGTGTAAGAAGAATGAAGGAAATAGTAAAAATCAGGATGGAGATAAATGACATAGAGAACAAAGAATCAATACAAAAGATCAACAAAACCAAGAACTGGTTCTTTAAAAGGATAAACAAGATTGATGAACCTCTACCTAGGCTCACCAAGAGGCAGAGAGAGAGGATCCAAATAAACAAAATCAAAAATGAAAGAGGTGAAATAACAACAGACCCCACTGAAATACAAAGGATTGTTAAAAAATACTATGAACAACTCCATTCCAACAAACTGGACAACTTGCAGAAAATGGACATATTCCAAGAAAAATATAACCTTCCAAAACTCAGTCAGGAAGAATCTAAACATCTCAATAGGCCAATAACTATGGAAGAAATAAAAAATCTTCCAGCAAACAAAAGTCTGGGGCCTGATGGCTACACAGGAGACTTTTACCAAGCATTCAAGGAAGAATTAAAACCTATTATCTTCAGACAATTCCAAAAAAATTCAAAAAGAAGGAACACTTCCAAACACCTTCAATGAAGCCAGAATCAACACAATGAAAGAGAATTACAGACCAATATCTCTCATGAACATAGATGCCAAAATCCTCAACAAAATTCTAGCAAATCAGATCTAGCAGTAGATCAGAAAGATCATACACCATGACCAAGTAGGATTTATCCCAGAATGCAAGGGTGGTACAATATACACAAATCAATAAACATGATACATCACATAAACAAAATGAGAGATAAAAATCACATACTCATATCAATTAATGCAGAAAAAGCATTTGATGAAATCCAACATCCTTTCTTGATAAAAGCTTTTAGCAAGGTTGGAATAGAAGGTTCATACCTCAACATCATAAAATCCATAAATAATAAACCCAGAGGTAACATCATACTCAATAGGCAAAAAATTAAAACCATTTCTCCTAAGAACGGGAACAAGTCAAGGATGCCCACTCTCACCACTCCTGTTCAACATAGTACTGGAAGTATTAGCCAATACAATTAGACAAGAAAAAGAAATAAAAGGCATCCAAATTGGAAAAGAAGAAGTAATGCTGTTCTTATTTGCAGATGACATGATACTGTACATAAAAAACTTGAAAGACTCCATCAAAAAACAAATAGACTTAATAAATGAATTGGGCAATGTAGCAGGATAGAAAATTAATGCCAAGAAATCTATGGCATTTCCATACACTAATAGTGAACTTACAGAAAGAGAGATTTAAAAAAAAATCCCATTCACAATCACACCAAAAAAATTAAGATACCTAGGAATAACCTTAACTAATGAGATAAAAGACCTGTACTCAGAAAACTACAGGACACTGAAAAAAGTGATAGAGGAAGAAGTAAACAGTCAAAAGAGCATACCATGCTCATGGGTTGGGAGAATCAACATCATTAAAATGTCCATACTACCCAAAGCAATCTATAGTTTCAATGCACTACCCATTAAAATATGAATGGCATATTTCACAGACCTAGGAAGAACTCTCCAGAGATTCATCTGGAATAAAAAAAAGACCCTGAATAACAATAGCAATCCTGAGAAAGAACAATAAAGTAGGTGGGATCTCAATTCCAGATTTCAAGCTGAATTATGAAACAACTGTTCTCAAAACAGTCTGGTACTGGTACAAGAACAGACACAGACCAATGGAATAGAATAGAGAACCCAGATATCCACCCAAACCACTCTGCTCAACTAATATTTGACAAAAGAGGCATGAACGTACAATGGAGTCAAGACAGTCTCTTCAATAAATGGTATTGGGAAAATTGAACAGGTACATGCAAAAAAATGAAACTAGACGACCAACTTACAACATATACAAAAATAAATTCCAAATTGATACAGGATTTAAACATAAGATGAGAAATCATAAAAATACTAGAGGAATCCACAGGCAGCACAATCTCAGACATATGCCAAAGGAACTTCTTCACTGATACTGCTCCAAGGGCAATGGAAGCTAAAGAAAAAATGAACAAATGGGACTATATCAAAATAAAAAGCTTTTGCACAGCAAAAGAAACCATCAACAAAACAACAAAAAGCCCACTGTATGGGAGAACATATTTGCAAATGTTATCACTGATAAAGGTTTAATCTCCAATATCTATAGGCAATTTATACAACTTAATATAAGTAAGATAAATGATCCAATAAATAAGTTGCCAATGGACCTTAATAGAATCTTTTCAAAAGAAGAAAGAAGGAAAGCCAAGAGACACATGAAAACATGTTAAAATTCATTAATTATCTGAAAGATGCAAATCAAAATGACAATGCGATACCATCTCACACCTGTCAGAATGGCAATCATCAACAAATCAACAAATGACAAGTGTTGGCGAGGATTCGGAGAAAAAGGAACCCTCCTGCAGTGCTGGTGGGAATGCAGACTGCTGCAACCACTGTGGAGAATAGTATGGAGTTTCCTCAAAAAACTTAAAATGGATCTCCCATTTGACCCAGCAATCCCACTCTTAGGAATATGTCCTAAGAAACTAGAAACACCAATCAGAAAGGATTTATGTACCCCTATGTTCATAGCAGCACAATTAACAATAGCTAATATTTGAGAACAGCCTAGGTGTCCATCAGCAGATGAGTAGATCAGAAAACTATGGTACTTCTACACAATGGAATTCTATGCTGCCATAAAAAATGAATTCTTCCCATTGGCAGCAACCTGGATGGAACTGGAGAGCCTTATGCTAAGTGAAATTAGCCAGTCAATGAAAGAAAAATACCACATGATCTCACTCATGTATGGATAATAAAGAATGTTATAAACTGATGAACAAAAAGATTGATACAGAGGTAGCAAAGCATCAAATTACAGTGAGAAGATTAGGCAGAGATGGGGTAGATAAGAGATTAACTGAAGGACTGATATGAATGCATATAAGCATAAAGAAGGGACACAAGACACTGTGGGATTGTGGTATGCATGGGATTGTTGGAGGGGAGCAATGGGAAGGTATGTATACATGTAATACATTTATATTAAATTAAAAAGAAATCACTATACTAGGCCTTAGCTGATTTGTCTCAGTGGATAGAGCTTTGGTCTGTGGATGGAAGGTCCTGAGTTTGATTCAGGTCAAGGGCACATGCTCAGTTTGCAGGCTTGATCCCTAGTAGGATTGTGCAGGAGGCAGTTGCTCAATGATTCTCTCTGATCATTGATGTTTCTATCTGTCTCTTCCTCTTCCTTCCTCTGAAATCAATAAAAAAAATTAATATCACTATACTAATAGAATGGAACTTCTGATATATTAGAGGACTGTTCTAGGAAGATTCCTGCAAGAATAGGGCTTTCTCAGGCCTATTCCTGAACGAATAGGACTTCTCTGTTGCCTTGTTCCCTCCCATCTCCACTGCCTTGCTCCCTCATTCCCTTCTCCGCAACTTCATTCCCTTCTGCAGTGCTTAGCTCTCTTCTGCAGGGCTTGGCTTCCTTCTATGCTGTCTTCAGTCTTCGCTCCACAACTGTATATGCAAATTAATTACCATCTTTACTGGGTTAATTTGCATACTCACTCCTGATTGGCTGGTGGGCATAGCAGAGAGAAGGCCATTATGCATGTTTCTCTTTTATTATTGTAGATGGTAGAACTCTAAGTCCCAGTCACTCACTGATAGAATGATTTTTTTAAATTAAATCTTTATTGTTCAGATTATTACATTTGTTTCTCTTTTTTCCCTTCCATAGCACCCCTCCACCCAACTCCCACCCTTCCTTCTGCCCTTACCTCCCTCCAATTGATCTCATCCATAGGTGTATGATTTTTGCCCAGTCTCTCCCTGTACACCCCCCACCCCTTTCCCCCTGAGAATTATCAGTCCACTCCTTTTCTGTGCTCCTGATTCTAGTATATTCACCAAATTATTCTGTTGATCAAATTTTTAATTCACTTAATTTTTAGATTCACTTGTTGATAGATATGTATTTGTTGTTCATAATTTTTTGTCTTTTACCTTTTTCTTCTTCCTCTTCTAAAAGAGTACCTTTCAGCATTTCATAGAATACTGGTTTGGAGTTGATGAACTCCTTTAGTTTTTCTTATCTGTGAAGCTCTTTATCTGTCCTTCAATTCTGAATGATAGCTTTGCTGGATAGATTATTCTTAGTTGTAGGTTCTTGCTATTCATCACATTGAATATTTCTTGCCACTCCCCTCTGGCCTGCATCGTTTCTGTTGAGAAATCAGCTGACAGTCGTATGGGTGCTTCCTTGTAGGTAATGAACTGTTTTTCTCTTGCTGCTTTTAATATTCTCTCTTTGTCTTTTGCTCTTGGTATTTTAATTATGATTTGTCTTGGTGTGGTCCTCCTTGGATTCCTTTTATATGTGGTTCTGTGTGCTTCCTGGACTTGTAAGTCTATTTCTTTCACCAGATGTGGGAAGTTTTCAGTCATTATTTCTTTAAATAGGTTTTCAGTATCTTGCTCTCTCTCTTCTTCTGGCACCTCCACAATTCTGATGTTGGTACGCTTGAAGCTGTCTCAGAGTCTCCTTACATTAGTTCACATTTTTGGATTCTTTTCTCTTCTTGCTTTTCCAGTTGAATGTTTTCTGCTTCTTTATATTTCAAATTTTTGACTTGATTCTTGCCTTTCTCTAATCTGCTGTTAGAACTCTGTATGCTATTTTTTATTTCAGTCAGTGTATGTTTAACTTCTATTTGGTCCTTTATCATCTCTAGTTGGATCTTTTCCATCTCTAGTTGGCTTTTTTGCACCTCTAGTTGGTCCTTTTTCATCTCCTCTTGGCTCTCGCTAACTTTATCCAACATTTCTAGCATATTCTTGAAAAACCTTATAAGTGTGGTTTTGAACTCTATATCCAGTCATCTTTTTCCCTCCATTTCTTTTTTTTTGTGACCCCTTCCCTTGTCTCAGCATCTTCACTATGCCGGGGAAACTTCTGTGTTGAATTCAGCCTTATGATGCCAGACTTGCAAAACCGAAGAAGCCTCTGTTGAGCTTGGGATGGGTGGAGTCTCAGGGCTTAAGGGACCACCTTGCCTTCCAGTCTGCCCCGCCCTCCACGGCCCCTGAGTCTCATGTGACTGGGTAATCGCTGGAGCGGTCCTTGTGCACAGGCGCCCCCGCAGTGCCTCTAGACAGCTGACTTTCCAGCTCCCCTGCGCACCAGGACCATAGGAGTCTAGGTCTCCAGGGTTTCACCTATAACAGAGGCTTAGTGGATTCAGAAGTGGCACAGTTGGGAGGGTCTGTCTCCTGCCTACTCGAGAAAGCCAGCGGCACAATCAGCAGTCTGTCCTCTGTGTGCAATGTCATGCACGCCACCAGGTCTTTGATCTTTTGTGACTCCCCTAAATTTCCGTGCACCTCTCCCTTTTCACAGTCCAAACTCTCCCCGTATGAGTTTCGGCTGGATCTGGGGTTTAGTGTTGTAAGATAAGGGGTTCAATGCCTTTGGGAGTCTCCGTTTCCCTCCCGCCAGAGAAAGCCAGCCAGGTACTCTGGCACCTATCTCTCAGAGTGCGCATCTCCATACCTCAGCTTTTTGCAGCTCCTCTGGGTTTCTGTGAGCCCCTCTCTTTCCTTCTAGCTGTAGAACTTCCACTCAGCCAGCTTTCCAGTGGTTCTGGATGATGTCCATTCTGTCTTTTAGTTGTAGTTTTGAAATTGTTGTGCGAGGCAGCAGTTTAGGTGTTTACCTATGCCGCCATCTTGGATTCCCCTCGATTTTTTTTTTCTTTTTTACCCTTTTGGAAGGTATCTTTTATTAGACAAGTTACTTTTTTAAAAATTATTTTTATTATGGGAAAATACGTATAGAATTTACCCTAGTAACCATTTTAATTCACATTGTTGTGCAACCATAACCACCAACTATCCCAATAACTCTTTACATATTGCAAAACCAAAATTTTATACCCAATAAACAATAACTCCCTAATCCTCCCTCCCCCAGTATACCCTCTGACTTTTTTCCTGATGCATGAGTTTTGCCCTCCAAAATCTTGATTTATTAAAATATATTTTTATTAATTTTACAGAGAGGATGGGAGAGTTATAGAGAGTCAGAAATATCAATGAGAGAGAAACATTGATCAACCTCCTGTACACCCTCTACTAGGGATCAAGCCTGCAACAAAGAAACATGCCCTTTACTGGAATCAAGCCCAGGAGTCTTCAGTGCATGAGTTGATGCTCTATCCACTGAACCAAACCAGTTAGGGCTTCTCCGAAATCTTAAATTAGCAAGTACAGATTAATTAGTTTGAAGGTTCCTTACTCTCCTTTTATTGATCTACCTCAGCTTTTCCTGCCCCATATGCTAATTATCTAAATATTTTTCAAGTAAGTTAAAAAAATTCACTATCCATGCTTATCTGCCAAATTAGTCAACTATCAGGTAACAGTGAATAGAAAGACTTCACCTATATCTTCATAAATAAGAATTTTAGAATTTCAGCAAGTATTTGTTGAGGACTTACTGTATTCCCAATACTCTGTTGTATTTTAAAGAAGTGATTACACAATACTTCCCTAAAGAAGCCAATAGTCCTATTAGAAAAGGCAAGTCTATCTATATATATAAAAGCCTAAGCGACCAAACAACCAGTCACTCTGATGTGCACTGACCACCAGGGGGCAGGCACTCAATGCAGGAGCTTCCTCCAGATGGTCAGTGCACTAGCACAGCCAACCTCCTACAGTCCTTTGCCTCCCATTGGCCACCTTGATTGGCCCTTACTTTGGGTAAATATGATTTTCAGAAAAGCAGCCAAATTAGTTCATATTTATAGTGGATATTCTTTTAATTAAGAGTGAAGCAATAAGATAAAAGTACACTTACTTTGTAGAATAACAAAATACAATTATGACACTTAAATTAAAATACTCTACCACTCCTCACAAATATTTTAAACATATTTTATTGATTTTAGAGAGGAAGGGAGAGGGAGAGAGAGATAGAAACATCAATGATGAAAGAGAATCATTGATTGGCTGCCTCCTGCACATTCCATACTGGGGATCGAGTCTGCAGCCCAAACATGTGCCTTTGACTGGAATCAAACCTGGAGCTCCTCATTCTGCAAGCTGACACTCTATCCATTGAGCCAAACCACCTAGGGCCTCACAAATTTTTTTAAATTTTTGCATGATGATTGAAATAATACTTATTCTTTCTTTCTTGAAGTTATTCTTGGATCACCTTTATCTATTCTCAATTAAATCCATCACTATAGCTTCTGAATTATGTTTACAAAATGCTGCTTAAATGTATCCCTTTTTCTTTCCCATTGTGAATATAGAAATTTAGTGGTAGTCCTTTAAAGCTCACTTCAAACTACTCCTCAATTTTATGTTTGAACTTTAAAGCTCTATCACTGCCACCACAAAGTGGCCCAATTCCATGGGCAAAGCAAATATATGGTTAATAGTAACCAGATGCCAATGTAGCTGTCAAATGCCTAGATGAAATGAAGAGACTACATGGTGGCTCATAAAGTAATGGGCTATAGGTAGTGGGTGACATTGGGAAATGACTTCATACGATCTCATGCTTAATTCAGAGATCGATGTACAGTTTTATTAAGATAAGGGGTGGGAAAAGGGTAAGGGTATTATGCAGACTATAAAACCAAGAAGCCATACTTAAATTCAAATTTGTTATAATTTTGTATGTTCAATGTAAAAAGACTACTACCATATAAAAACCTTCTAGGTTGACACCCACATACATAAGAATACTAGAATTTGAATCTCAGATTTGAAAGAACATAAACATTGTCTGTATCACTTAAGTGCCACTTAGCACATTATATTGCATTTTGTTATTACTATTTTTCTTTTATATTTCAGGATCTCTTATGTACTAGGCATGATGTTTAAGGTTTTATATGCATTAGATAATCTTTTTTAAAAAATCTTTATTGTTGATAGTATTACATATGTCCCCTTTCCCCTGACCCCAATGACCTGTAAGAAACAATTTTTTACTGCTGCATAGTATTCCATGGTGCAGATGTACCGTAGCTTTTTTATCAATTCATCTACTGATGGGCACTTGGGCTATTTCCAGAGTTCAGCTACGGTAAATTGTGCTGCTATGAACATAGGGAAATTGGAGAATACTATACTATGCAAAATAAGCCAGATAAAGACAGTATCATAGGATTTCACTCTTACGTGGAATCTAATGAAGAAAACAGATCCATAGATATATTACTATATATATATATATATATATATATATATATATATATATATAATTTATTTTTTACAGAGAGGAAGGGAGAGAGATAGAAAGTCAGGAACATTGATGAGAGAGAGACATCCATCAGCCGCCTCCTGCACACCCCACAGTGGAGATGTGGCTGCAAGCAAAGTACATGCCCCCGACCAGAATCGAACCTGGGACCTTTCAGTCCACAAGCCGACGCTCTATCCACTGAGCCAAACCGGTCTCGGCAATATATTACTTTTTAATTTGAGCCTTAACCTTTCCTATTGAATTATGAATTCACACAGGATGAAATTATATGTTATTCATATTTATACGTTTATCCCAATTATTCTCCTCATATAACATTACACCTTCTGTATTTTTTAAAAATATATTTCTGAATATTCCTAATATATAAAAAGCCAGGGGCCATCACAACCAAAACAACCAGACAGATGACCAAACAGCATGCTGTGTGTGGCGACAAGGCTGGCAGAGGGATTAGTGAGGGACGATCAAATGTCTGAACAGGAGGCTGCATGGGGCAACCAGGCTGGCATGGGGGACAGTTCAGGGTGACCAGGCCAGTAGGGGAGGGCAGTAAGGGATGATCAGGCCAGCAGGCAGAGGCAGTTAGGGGTGACCAGGCTGGTAGAGGGGGTAGTAATTGGGGGCGACCAGGCCAACAGTGGGGGCAATAAGAGGTGACCAGGCAGGCAGGATGGGCAGTAAGGGGTGATCAGGAGAACAGGCAGAGGCAGTTAGGGGAGACCAGGCCAGCGGGGGGTGGGGGGGACTGTTGGGTGAGACCAGGATGGCAGGCAGGTGAGCAGTTAAGAGCCAGTGGTCCCAGATCAGATTTTGAGAGGGATGTTTGACTGCTGGTTTAGGCCCCATTTCAGAGATCTGGCCTAAACTGACAGCTAGACATCCCCCAAAGTGTCCTGGACTTGCAGGCTGGTCTGAGGGGACCCTCCTCCGTGCATGAATTTTGTGCATCGGGTCTCTAGTCTTATATAATAAAAGGCTAATATGCAAATTGACTGGTTGCTATGACATGTACTGACCAACAGGGGCCAGACACTCAACACAGGAGCTGCCCCCTGGTGGTCAGTGTGCTCCCACTTGGGTAGCATCGCTCAGCCAGAAGTCAGGGTCATGACTGGTGAGTGCCGCATCAGTGGCAGAGACTCTCCCACCTCCATGGCAGCTCTAAGAACCCCTTGGAGGATGTTCACCTGCAAGAGGGCACAGATAGGCTAAGGGACCCGACCTCCTCCCCAGTGCATGAATGTTGTGCACCAGGCCTCTAGCAAATAGATAAAAGTACAGAAGCACTGTAGGAAAAGGTTTTTAGAGTGTAAATTTAGAGTTAAATGACTTGGGTTCTAGTCTTTCATGAGCCTCTATATTTTTAGCTGTTCAAGTAAATCAGACTGGATGGTCACTAAGATCATGTTAAAAGCTACAGTCTTATGAGAATACGGATAGTTTACTAATTTTAAAAATTCACTTTAAATAGTAAAGCTCAGGTAGTTGATTTTTATAGCCCAGAAAATAATGGTCATGCCTCCTTAACTATTTAAGAAATCCTTGAACAAACTAAAGTCATTTCATACTTCGGACTTTGATCTTGTCACTTTCCATTCATTCTCATGAACTAAATGTGTAAGGATTCATTATTTAAAGATTCAAAATGAGTAAAAATGTTTCCCCTTTTTGTATTTTCTTCTTTTTTTAATGTATTTTATTGATTTTTTACAAAGAGTAAGGGAAAAGGATAGAGAGTTAGCAACATTGATGAGAGAAAAACATTGATCAGTTGTTTCCTGCACATCCCCTACTGGGGTTGTGCCCACAACCAAGGTACATGCCCTTGACTGGAATTGAAACTGGGACCCTTCAGTCCACAAGCTGACACTCTATCCCACTCTATCCACTGAGCCAAAACTGTTAGGGCCTTTTTGTATTTTCTTACTTAAATTTAAGACATCATTGGCTATCAATAACAAATTAAACATAACCATTTTTAAATTAAATTGTCTGTAGATACAAATCTTCCACAATAGTTCATTAATATCTTACTGAATATTAATGTTATCAATGCTTAGTTTACTGATTGAGCCTCATGATTTGTATACATTTTTGGGGACACCCTGTATATTCTTAGATTTAATTGGATACATAACCTACTACTTTGTAGAGGGCTTCAAAAGAAAAGTAAACTTGTGAACAAATAATTCACCAGAAGGCCTTAAATTTCACTTCATATGATATTTTCCCCTGCACCAGAAGTTTTCTAAGAGAAGTATTCAGTTTAGCATATTTGTATTTGTACTCAGAACTGACTCTTTGAGGGTGACTCCAGGTGGTAAGAAGAACAGGAAAGTCATTTATAACTGTTCTTGACTTCTCTCTGTGTTTTATTTTTTAATATATTTATTGATTTTTTTACAGAGAGTAAGGAAGAGGGATAGAGAGTTAGAAACATTGATGAGAGAGAGACATCCATCAGCTGCCTCCTGCACACCCCCCACTGGAGATGTGCCTGCAACCAAGGTACATGCCCTTGACCGGAATCGATCCTGGGAACTTTCAGTCCGCAGGCTGATGCTCTATCACCGAGCCAAACCGGTTTCAGCAATCTGTGTTTTATTTTGGTTTCTAATTATTTCCCCATGGAAGTAATATCTAGCTAATTTTTTAAAAAATATTTTTTTATTGATTTTAGAGAGGAAGGAAGAGGGAGAGAGAGGTAGAAACATCAATGTTGAGAAAATCATTGATGGGCTGCCTCCTGCACGTCCCCTACTGGAGATTGAGCCCACAACCCGGGCATGTGCCCTTGACCATAATCGAACCCAGGACCCTTTAGTCTGCAGGTCGACGCTCTATCCACTGAGAAAAACAGCCTAGCACAATATCTAGTTAATTTACTACCGTTTTCAATGGATCTAAATTTATACCATTTGTGTTGCTGTAAAATAACTTCAAATGAATTATTCAAACTTTTGTCATTAGCCAGATTTGAAACTATGGCACCGAATCCTACTCTAGATCTAGTGGAGATACCCTATATATTTTTATCATCAACATCACTTAAGAAATATTTTTGAAATTTATACCTAAAATTGTAAAAATATGGCAGAGAGTCTAGCATTTATTCTTAAACTCATAGAAATGTCAAGGTGGTATTTAATGAACATTGTTTGTATGGTATGGTTCCTTCCATAAAGGAACTTACATTTGGTAGGATAAAATATGTGAACATGTAACAAAAATTGAGCAGTTACATAATAAAGTACTAAATTATGTGGTATGAACAAAGAGAGATAAATAATTAAGGGAATTTTATTGGAACACATAGAAACCGAGCTAGAGCCTGAGGATAACTAGGGTTTGAGTTGACACAGAGGAAGGGAAACATTCCAAAAGCGTGTAGGGTGTTCATGTTTCAAAGTGTGAGGAAAGGTAAGTTTGCAACTAATTACTATGATAGCAGCCTTTTATTTAAATATATTTAAGATAATGGTGAAACGTGCATCATCAGATATTCTTTAGGTAGCTGAAAATATGATATTGGATTTTTTAGAAAGATAGCAAGCCTAGAGGAAAAAGAATTTGGAACAATTCATACTACTCAGATTTAGCTGTATTTCAAAACTGTCTGAATGAGAGAAGGTTGTAGAGAGAAAAGAAACAGAGGTCCAAATATTAAGCATTGATCACTCATTATTACATTAAATGACTTAAGACTCTACTCTGAGCAAGACATTTGACTGAGCACTCCAGGGCAATCCAGGAGAAGACACAATATTCAGATCTCATCTCCAGTAGTTGGGAGTATAGTTAGATATCTAGTATATGAACTCTACATAAAGGATTTGACAGAAAAGCAAGGTCACTGTTAAACTTAGAAAAATTTCAGAAGGAAGAGTAGACTAAAAAAAGATTGAATGAGATTAAAATACTGATATAAAAACCTCTTTGAAAAAAAAACTACAGAAAACCTCATTGATCCAAAACTCATAGAAGGAATATGAATTTGGACCGGTACCCTTTTCCACTATTATTTAAACCTACAGTAACTAAATTTTTTGACTGACTCAAAGAAATTTTTAGATGGATATTATTTAAAAAAATAAAAGTAAAAACACTCCAAGAGTCTGGAGTCATTCATTCTCAATCCTTTTGCTTTTAACTTACTTGAAAAATAAATCAGAAAACTAGTTCAGTAGCCTTTGTGTGTCCAGTAATATATTAGGTTAGTTAAATAACAAATGGAAATAGTAAGATCCTTACAGGTATAAATAATGTGAGTTCTTTGTTATCAGCAAGTCCTTAGATATCTAAATTATACCTGGACTCATACTATAAGTATGTTAATAATAAGCTGTAAATTCAACTCTCAGATAAAATCAATTGTCTGGATAACAAGTGACTATTAGTTTACAACTTCAAAAGAGTCACTCATTTTTGTTGGATCATTTATGTAGTTTAATGTTGTCAAGAATATTAGCAAAGTACTTTATAATTTTAAATGCATAGATGACATTATGAAAACAACAACATAGTAAGTAGCAAGCATATTAATACAGCAATAGAACTAAAGTATACTAATAACATTTGTAATACACTTAATATAGCTTTTGCTTTAAAGATGAATAAATTAAGCCTAGAGAGGGTCCTTGATTTATTCCAGGTCACAGAGCTAATTATTGGCAAAGCTTAAAAAGAGAACCCAAATCTCCTAAATCTGAAAACAGGTCTCTTCCACCATGGCCCACTGCACCTGGAAGGCTATGTGGCATATTAAATGAAAGTCTTTAAAAATTTGACTTTATTACATTGTCCTTGAGAATTATGTCATGCTTAATAAATTCAGAATGAACAGAAAGTGAATTTACATTGTTGGCATCAGTAATTAGAAACTTACTACAAGGATGTGAATACTTTTAAGATTATGAATTTTATTCTTAATGTCATATAGGTAAAAGATGTGTGTGATATGATGTGTATTATATATATTAACAATGAGAGAAAAAAAAATCCTGTAAAGGATGAGTATTTTTTCTAGGGTTTAAATGAAAGGACTGACCAGTTGACAGGCCCTGTGGACTTATTTATGCTAACCTTTATTTCTTAATTTGTTGGAGCAACTGAATTCCGAAACAACTCAAGACTGGATGCTTCCTTTCTATTATTCTGTTAAAACGTATAAATGCAAGCATGAGTCATTAGCTACAGAATTCCAGCTTTAATCCATTATGTCAATTTTATAAGAAAACAAACCGGTGACCTTCATGTGGTTTTAAAGACAATGAATCTGTCAACTACAGAATATGTACAAGATGAAATCATAACATGAACAATCAAATGAGTTTAATGGCATGATTTAAAAGGTGAAATAAAGTACATTTTATAGAATGAAGTCTGTTTACTTCTGTGGTTCTTCTTCCTCTATTTACTTGCATGTATGCCTTACATATATTGGATTGATTTAATACCAAATTCAGTCACATAACTTGTAAGCACATTTTAAATAGTTATGAAACGGTAACCTGAAGGAAAATGCATAATCCAAAAAATTTTTCAATGTATGTTTGGTTGAGAGGTTTCAGTTATTTCTTTATTCAACATTTTGTCGGGACTTTTAAAGTATAGTATTACTGAAATTGTTATTGATATTTACCATTCAATCCAGTAAATGTGGAACAAAATTTCTGGAGTATGAGGTGGTTCAGGGAAGAAATTATGGGTTTCTCTAATAAAAAGAAGTCAGAAAGGACCCTGGCCAGGTGGCTCAGATGTTTGGAGCATTATCCACTGTACCAAAAGATTGTGAGTTCGATTCCTGGTCAGGGTACATACCTCAGTTGTGGGTTCAATCTCCAGTTGGGCATACAGAAAGCAACCAATCAATGTTTCTGTCTCACATTGATCGATCTCTCTCTTTTATTTTTCTCTCTCTCCCTCCCTCCCTCCTGTCTCTCTCTTAAAAAAAAATAAATGAAAACATATCCTTGGGTAAGGATAAAAACGAGAGACAGAGAGGGGAAAGAAAAGAAATTATACAGCATTTAGTGCCCACCATATCCTAGTCAGTGCATTTGACAAAGTGCATAAATTATCTTATGTAATTTTCACAACAACCATAATAAATAATGGAGACATAGAAAGGTTAAGTCATGTGCCCAAATATATAGCTATGTATGAAGTAAATCCAGGAAACAAGCTCAATTTTGTCTAATTACAATGGTTGTGTATGCTTTTTCCAGTGCACCTTGATTAACAGCCTTAAGTTTTAAAATTATGTCAAACACTCATGCAAAAAATATACTGCTATTATAACATTCACTTAGTCACTGACAATCTCAAAGAACTAAATAAATGGAAGGCAAGTCAGGAGATTTTAGTCTTATATCACCTTCTATACATTAAGAATGTGTGTATTTTCAAATACCTCAGTTCATTTTGAAAGGTCAGGGAATTATTACTAATAGAAATAAAGATGAAAATGTGTGCAAAATGTTATCTAATAATAATAATAAGTGCCAATGAAATGGGAAAAAAGAATAAATCATAATATTTAAAATAGACACAAATTATTTAATTTTTGATTAAGAGCATTTGGAGTATGTAAATGTAAAAACATTTTAAAGTGTTTTGAAAATGTGTTTAACATTAGATGAAGAGTATTGTTATATTTGGACTGCTTGATATCCTTAGCTGTGTACTCTTTACCATATAATAAGCAAGTGTCCTAAGGGTAGTTTGGGAAACAGTTTAAAAAGCAGTTTAAATAGGTTTTAGAGTTTAAGCTTTCTAATTTTTAAAAAAACATGAGGGTAATAATTTGTGCCTCGCAGGAGTGCTCCAGAGATGTATTATATAATGTATATGTAGAACCTAACACATAATTATCAATAAAAATAAAAATGGATCAGACAGATTCACTTCAAGTTCCTCCAAACTGCATTTACTTGGAAAAGAGGGCAGTCATAACAACACCAGAAACATTTTCACTGCATATTTCATGAAATTTCATTCTGCCTTTGTATCTTCAAACAGTAAATGCTTCCGTTGTAAACTAACTTTATATACACTGAGTGGTCAGATTGTTATCATCTTTGAACGCATAATAATCCGGCCACTCAGTGTATATCCTATATACAAAAAGGCTAATATACAAATTGTCCCCTCGACCAGGAGTTCAACCAGCAGACAGGCCAGCCAACCACCCATATCCCATCCCCCTGGCCAGGCTGTCCAGACCCCTCCATGCATGAATTCATGCACCAGGCCTCTAACACACACACACACACACACACACACACCCACACACACACACACACACACATATATATTATGTGTTCAGAGATCATAATAATCTGGCCACTCAATGTATAAGTAGGTTCTATTTATATCCTGAAATATATGCTTTAATCTTTTTCTGAAGTGTGTATGCTCTATACACACTAGAAAATAACTTTTTTATTTATTTGCACTGTGCTAAATATGAGAATGTGGTAAACAATGTGCCATTTTGTATTTGGAACTTTTTCCAGTGGTTTTGCCTTTTGTAATTGCTTCAATAGTATACTACGTTGCTCTCTTTGACATGATCCAGTAACTTTAAAGGCAGTATCATGTTAGACAAATATTAAGGTGTTAAATAATCCATGGTAATTTGAACAGAAAGTTAAGAAATTTAAGTTAACTAATCAACAGGTCACGGCAAGAATATATGTATGCAAAAACTATGGTACATTTACACAATGGAATTCTATGCAGCTATAAAAAAGAAGGAACTCTTACCATTTGCAACAGTATGAATGGCTGAAGAGGATTCTGCTAAGTGAAATAAGGCAGTCTGAGAAAGACAAGTACCACATGATCTCACTCATATGTGGAATCTAATGAACAAAATAAATTGGTGAACGAAATAGATCCAGAGATCTATAAGCATGGAACACACTGTCAAACCTTAGAGGGAAGGTGGGGGAGGTTGGGGAAGTGGGAAGAAATCAACCAAAGAACTTGTGTTCATATGTGCATAACCTGTTAACACAGTCAATAGTGTGGTGAAAGCCTGGAGTGGAAGTGGTGGGGAGCAGGCTAAAAGAGGTCAATGGGGGAAATAAGGGTACATATGTATTACTTTCAACAATAAAGATTTTTTCAAATTAAAAAGACTCAGTGAAAAAGAGAACAATGTTTTAACCAAAGGGTAGAAGAAATAGACAAAAAGAACACAGTATGGTTCCATTTATATGAACTTCTAAGATCTGGCAAAAATAATCTATAGCAGCAGAAGGTTGCCTGGAGTTGGGAGGGGAGCAGGAAGATGAAAACATTCTATATCTTCATTAGTGTGGCATTTATGCAGGTGTGTATACCTTTATCAAAACTGATCAAACTCTATATTTAAACTATGTACATTTTATTATAATAAAATTATACTTTATTAATATACAGTTTTTAAAAATCAAAATAGGCAGTAAAGGGTACCATTGGATTTGAATGTGGTGATTATTAAAAATATTTATTTTTATTGATTTCAGGGAGGAAGTGAGAGAGAGAGATAGAAACATCAATGATGAGAAAGAATAATTGATTGGCTGCCTCCTGCCCACCCCCTACTGGAGGTTGAGTCCACAATTTAGGAATCAAATTGTGACCTCCTGGTTCATAGGTTTACGCTCAACCACGGAGCAACACTGGCTGGGCAGAATGAGGTGATGTTTTAATCCTGAATGAAAGATTACTCTCTTCTTTTTAAATATTAAATATACATGTCATTCCAAAGAAGTACATTAAGTTCTTTTGTAATGCTGGCATTTATTCCTTCTACTCAGGATTTAGTATTGCCATTTTACTGATGACTTTTAGCCACAGTAAGATCTGCATTTCTGTGTCTTTTTCTAGTGTTTCAACTGAGGAAAAATAAAGCAGGAAACTTATCCATTACATATTCACAGGATTCTTAATGACTTGTAAAGCACTATTTGGAATTGAAAGTACAATTTTATAATATCCTTTCTTAGAGAAGGCTAATAGCAAAATAAGTAGCTTTTGTAAGAAAAGTAGAATAAAATTTGTCTTGAACAATCACAAAATTACCCTTTATGTCACTTTATAAAATCAGTTATAAGTACCATCAGAGGTAATAGGATGTAACATTGAAAAATATTCTATGTGCTACTTTTGTAAGAAGGAATTATATAATGTTTGGATTAATGTAGAGAGCCAGGTTGTGGTCAGGAGTCTTTCTCTTTTCTATGTAGAGTCACTGATTTGCAAAAGAAAAAAAAATCTATCGAAATCATATGGGAACTTAAAAAATAACAGTTTGGTAAAACGGATAAAAACTTGAAATGACAGAAAGTCGATAATAAAATGTATCTCAGATTTATGTATAAATAGTTGAGGAAAAACATCTGGAAAAGGAGAGCATATGATAGAGGCAAAATATTAATATAAACATTTTCATGGTCTTAGGGGAGGGGCAAAGTAAGTGGGGCTAAAGAAAGAGATATAAATTAAGAAAATATATAATTTCACTTAGGTATTCCAGATTTTTAAAAAATTAATTAAAATTTTAGAAATGTACAGTAAAATTTTAGAAACATTAGAAAATATATTTTCAGTTGATGTCCTAAAGAAAAATTTTAAACTATCAGATTGCTTGCTTTTTAATAAAAAAGCAGAAATGCTTCATTATAAGATATCTCAGTCCTCTCTCAAGGGTTCGGTGAGGGTGTGTGCAATTAATAAATCATGAATAAATGGTATATCAATCCTAGCTCACATTTGTTCTGACTGCAATGTCACAGATAACCACTAGGGGGAGGTAATTCCATCAGCAGCTGTTCTCTGGCCACAAACGTTTTATTCCCTGGAAAGTTACTTGAGCAATTAGGTAAAATACAGCAAGTAGAATGGATCACCATTGTGTATTGAAATGATTTCATGATTTACTGTAATTCTACGTATAATTTTTAATGTACAGACTAATAACTTAGTCATCAGCTTCTTCAATGATCATGGAGGTTCATCATTGCTCAATGATTGCTATTTTATACCTCTGCTTCTTTAAACATGCTAGATGGAAACAGTTTTATGTCTTTTTCATGAAGAAATTATTTTTATTTGCTATAGGTCCCCTACCATTTCATTAAAATAGAGGATTAATGTGAAAATATGTTCTCACATATTTGTTTCAATAAATCTTTGTATTATTTGGAGCCATAAGAGAAATTAAAATGCTAATTCAAATTTATAATATTAAATGTATTTTCTGAAATTTAGATTAAAGTTGTAAGACTTTTAACCAAGTGGGTTTTCACTAATTTGAAGTAAGAACTTATTTTTATTTACTGTCATAAGGAATGAAAAATACAAAGATTTGTTGTTATAATTCATTGTATAGATAATCCATTGTTGGATGATTAAAGGAGTAGTTGCATTAAAATATTTAAATATAGCTTTAGAACTTATTACTTGTGTTTTCCATTGTACTTCAAATTATGGTAACATAACTTTGTGAAATAATAAAATATTTCAATGTCTTCAAATAATTTGATAATTGATATTTCCTATGTATTTTCCATAATTCCAATGGATGCTAATAACTTCATTTTACTCACTTGGATGAATGGAAGAATTAACTTTTTAGGAGAGGAAAAACGTTTTATCTACTCTCTTGGGTTCTGTAACTGAGCTGGGCATAATTAAACTGACAAAAGAGATTAGGGGGTGATAAAGGTTTGTTTCATATGTATATGAAGTCAAAAAAGAAAGGAGCTGGCTTGCTTAATTGTTCAAATTAAAGGCTTATATACATACCTACCTTAGTGTTTAGGGGGTGGGGAGTGAGGAAAGTTTTCCATAGGAAAAACAAATAGGTTTCTTTAGGAAAGACAAATGAGTTTTTACAAGAACAAATAGGAGGTAAGGTTTGTCTGTATAGCTATGGCTTTCTGTCTCCTTCAGAGCTATAAAATTCCCCTGGAAAAGGGATTTATGGTAGCTTCATTTTCCAGAAGTTGCTGCTCTTAGTCAGATAAGGGAAGTTCTGGGTCCCACCAGCCCCAGTCCCACCCCCTCCCCTTCACATGGCATCTGTTGAACCTCAAAACGTCTTCACCTTAAAATAATATTTATATCAACTCTGGGGCTCTGAGTGGGTTCCCACAGCTTTATATTTTAAGAAAATCTTTGTCTTTAAAACTTCTTGGTTATATTTTATGTGCTTTGGGAAACATTTTATGATGAAAACATGTTAAATATTAATGTGGTTACACCTAATTTACTTTTTCTACTGTATAAATGTCACTGGCTAATATGTTTTGTTTTTGCATCCCCAAATGTATAATGTCAATAGACACTTTAAAAATAATTGGTGCTGAAATGGTGATTCAGATGTTATTTCCTCTTCTAGCTTCTAATATTGTTTTTTTTTAAATTAAATCTTTATTATTCAGATTATCACATTTGTTTCTCTTTTTTCCCCTCCATAGCTCCCCTCCACCCAGCTCCCACCCTTTCCTCTATCCTTACCTCCCTCCCATTGACCTCATCCATAGGTGTGTGGTTTTTGTCGTCTCTCCCTGTACACCCCTCACCCCTTTCCCCCTGAGAATTATCAGTCCACTCCCTCTCTGTGCTCCTGATTCTATTATATTCACAGTTTATTCTGTTGATCAAATTTTTAATTCACTTAATTTTTAGATTCACTTGTTGATAGATATGTATTTGTTGTTCATAATTTTTTGTCTTTTACCTTTTTCTTCTTCCTCTTCTAAAAGAGTACCTTTCAGCATTTCATATAATACTGGTTTGGAGTTGATGAACTCCTTTAGCTTTTTCTTCTCTGTGAAGCTCTTTATCTGCCCTTCAATTCTGAATGATAGCTTTGCTGGATAGAGTATTCTTGGTTGTAGGTTCTTGCTATTCATCACGTTGAATATTTCTTGCCATTCCCATCTGGCCTGCATCTTATCTGTTGGAAAATCAGCTGACAGTCATATGAGTGCTCCCTTGTAGGTAATGAACTGTTTTTCTCTTGCTGCTTTTAATATTCTCTCTTTGTCTTTTGCTCTTGGTATTTTAATTATGATGTGTCTTGGTGTAGTCCTCTTTGGATTCCTTTTATATGGGGTTCTGTGTGCTTCTTGGACTTGTAAGTCTATTTCTTTTACCAGGTGGGGGAAGTTTTCAGTCATTATTTCATTAAATAGGTTTTCAGTATCCTGCTCTGTCTCTTCCTCTGGTACCCACACAATTCTCATGTTAGTACACTTGAAGCTGTCCCAGAGGCTCCTTACGTTATCTTCACATTTTTGGATTCTTTTCTCTTCTTGCTTTTCCAGTGGTGTGTTTTCTGATTCTTTATATTTCAAAATTTTGACTTGATTCTTGCCTTCCTCTAGTCTGCTGTTAGATCTCTGTATAGTATTTTTTATTTCAGTCAGTGTATGTTTAATTTCTAGTTGGTCCTTTTCCATCTCTAGTTGGTCCTTTTCCATCTCTAGTTGGTTCTTTTTCATCTCCAGTTGGTTCTTTTTCATCTCCTCTTGGGTCTCGCTAACTTTATCCAACTTTTCTAGGATATTCTTGAAAAAACCTTATAAGTGTGGTTTTGAACTCTATATCCAGTCATTTGTTTTCCTCCATTTCTTTTGTTTGTGACCCCTTCCCTTGTCTTGGCATTTTCACTATGCCAGGAGAACTTCTGTGTTGGATTCAGCCTTATGATACCAGACTTGAAAAACTGCAAAAGCTTCTCTGTTGAGCTTGGGATGGGTGGAGTCTCAGGGCTTAAGAGACCGCCTTGCCTTCCAGTAGGTCCCGCCTTCTATGGCCCCTAAGTCTCATGTGACTGGGTAATCACTGGATCGGTCCCTGTGTGCACTTGCTCTCTCGCAGTGCCTCTAGACTCCTGCCTTTCCGGCTCCCCTGTGTTCCGGGACCACAGGAGTCTGGGTCCCCAGGATTTTGTCCGAAACTGGGGTTTAGTGGAGTTAGAAGTGGCGCAGTTGGGAGGGTCTGTCTCCCACCCACCTATGAAAGCCAGCAGCACAATCAGCAGTCTGTCCTCTGCGCACAGTGCCGTGCACACCACCAGACTTCTGATCTTTTGCGACTCACCTAAATTTCTGTGCACTTCTCCCCCTTCACAGTCCAAACTCCCCCCGTATGAGTTTCAGCTGGATCTGAGGTTTAGTGTTGTAGGATAAGGGGTTCAATGCCTTTGAGAGTCTCCATCTCCCTCCCACCAGAAAAAGCCAGCCAAGTTCTCAGGCACCCGCTCTCCAGGCGCGCATCTCTGTACCTCAGTTTTTTGCAGCTCCTCTGGGTCTCTGTGAGCCCCTCTCTTTCCTTCTAGTTGTAGAATTTTCAGTCAGCCAGCTTTCCTGTGGTTCTGGATAATATCTGTTCTGTCTTTTAGTTGTAATTTTGAAATTGTTGTGTGAGGTAGCCGTGTAGGTGTTTACCTATGTCACCACCTTGGATTCTCCTAATATTGTTTTAATACCTATTGGTAAATACCATTTAAGTACTTCTGGTCTGTAATTATTTTATGCAAAATAATGATTCCTCTTAATATTAGGTCTGTAATTATTTTATGCAAAATAATGTTTTCTCTTAATATTAGGTTTAGAATTTTGCTGATTCTTTTTTAATACTTAACTGATATTTAATTTCCACTTTAACTGAAGGGTTGACACTGACATAAATGAGACTGTCTTTGTTCAGATACTTATGGATATAAGCCTCATTACTTTTCAGTTATGCTTTATATGTAAATAGTGTAAATTTTTATCCTAAATAGCACCTTACTGATAGAGTTCTTATTGTATTTTTTTAAATGTTTGTTTTTAGGGTTATCAACTAATCAATATCCAAGAGCGTCTATAGGCCAACCATCAAAGTCCTCAAAAAATAATTGTAAGTATACCCATACACATGTCTCAGGACTCTTATTTTGCAATAATATAAACCATTATATTTAAAGTATTCCTATTATTTTGCAAATGTAGACCTACTGTTGAACCAGTAAAACATTTGTCATTAGTGATTTACAATATTTGAAGGTTATTATTTAATGCAACCTAAAAAATCTCAGGCTCATTTGTTACCAAATAATGTATTAAACAGACACCTTGCCAAAGCATTTAGCCACTATTCTGACTTTATATGAAATAAATATAAAATAAGATAGCATAAGTAAGAACAATTAAGTTAATGAAGACAAAATATCAATGTTCAGTTTTCTCCTTTAGAAACAAACTCATATCCAAGATTGGGGCATAGGAAATGCAGCTATTGTTTTTCTATTATAAATTTTAGAAAGCAAAGCTCCTAAACTAGTCTTTATAAATAGTCTTAAAAAAATCTCAGAAGTAGGAGGGAAGACTTAGAACACTCTTTCTCAAAAAGAGGTTATCAAGTTATAAATGCTAAACTACACTGATCCAGATAATTGACAACTTTGCATTCTGTAGGCTTCCTGAGCATGATATTACAAGTTAGGCAAGGTGGGTCAAAATGAAATCCCAGATGGCATGGGGAATACTTAATTAAATCCTTGATTGTTCTTAGAGTCATATACATATATTTAATACTACAGAATGTTCTTAGAATGATAGTGCTGAGAAAAGAACTGTTAAGATTATAGAGGTTAATTTATTTCAAAAGTAAAATTTTAACAGGTTCTTTTAGTATAAATTTAATATATACTCATTATATAAAAAATTAAATAATACAAAAATAAAGGGAAAAATGAAAATCTATCAAAATTGGAGAGAGGTTAAGAATGCAATAGACTTGGGAATGTCTTATACACATTATTAATATGATCAAAAATATAAAAGAAAAAAAGTGATTTTACATCAAGACAGTTGCATCAAATTGACTGCATTATAATGTAGTCATTATAATGTTAGGATGGCCAGCATCAAATTGTCCTGTTATGTTGTTTATTGACTCACCATTTAAGACTATGACAAAGGTTACACTTCCTTTGTTTAATATGTATTGAAAGAGTTCATGATGCTATAGGCAGCTTTCCATGGGGGGAAAAATGAAATTCAGAAAGTGTAAAATACACAATTTTAAAGAACCCCAGTAGCTGTTCTGAGCATGTACAGGAAGCCACTCGTTACAAGTCTATGAAGATCTGAGTTTGCCTGAAGATGTTTTCACTGCATTTGTGAAACAGATTAACGTGGACATGAAGGTAAGTTCACACTTGGGCTTCAAACAGTGTTCATACAAGGCCATCTCACTTATATCAATGGCATAGTAATCCCTGGCTGGAAGTAAAAACCACAGTCAGCTTTAGTAGAATATGAAAACCAATTTTATCTGTAGTATCTTCCTTTCAGCACTATTTATCCTTACCATCTTATCTCCATAATGATTGCTCCTCGCTCTTCTCCCAGGCCTGTGCACCCCTCTTTACACACAGGCCTGTTGACACTTTGCTCTTATCCACCTGCTAATTGGAGAATATTTGATACACAAATTAATCCTATCCCATCCAGAGGTAGAGACACATTTTAACATTTAAAATGTGGCTCTGGCCATTGAATTCCCCGATGGGCTGGAAGAAAAAATATGCCCCAAATCTCAACATGTAAGTTTGTAAGGTTGTTCTTTCTTCACTTCTCCACAAGATTGGCATTTCCAGGGGGTTTTAGTGACATGAAAAATTTACACACAGTGTATACTTAATTAGAAATTGGTTATTTATGATGAATAATTACTAATGGCATTGAATGTGTTCATTTTCACTGTACCAAAAGCTTTATTATAATGGCTATACATCTACACCTGAAATTCTTCAAGTGTTTAAAATGTGGGTCCCTGGTGATTTCTATGGCTATTTCAAACTATGTAAGATTCAATTGATCATAAAAAATAAAAGTCAGTTGACCTGGTTGGTTTTTCGCTATCACTCAAACTTAGTAATACATTCCCTTAAGCTCTAATAATGTTACCTATGCTACTATGTACACACATACACACACACACCATATATATATATCCCTATAAAGTAATAACTTAGGTAATGCATTCAGAGTCTCTTGTGAAAATGATCACTTGGACAGCTGTGCTCCTCCTGAGCTGGATAATGTTTGTAATATCTGTAAGTATTAAAAGTAAACATTAATTTTCCCCTGTAAAATCCTATGTAAAGCTTCTTCACAGAGAGGGCAGATGTAATGAAGAAATGGTGTACATACATCACCTTTACAATGTCATGGCAGGATTTATACTTGTCACTGAACACCTATATTAACAAAATTTTATTTTTCTGTCTTTCAATTATATGGCTTTGTGTTACCACAAATAAATACAGCTTTACTTAACAGGATTGTGTTTCAATATGAGTTCTTTGGTATATACCTGAGTATATCAGAGTTCTTTGCTCTAGGTTACTAAATTTAGTTTAAGACATAGACTCTAATGAAAATCAAATATTACCTACATTGATAGACTTTTCCCTTATTTCACTTTGCAGTGTATTTTAGTTAATGTTTTTCTTCACAAATATTTTAATTCTTGGATTTAATAAAAAGTAAATATATTTTATTGCTGTTCAACTCTTTGTTTGGTTAAAGTAAATAATACATAATCAAAGCTCACACCAGGTGTACAGAATTTTTGTTAAATAATATCATAGTGTGTCCTGTGCAGCATATATGCCATTTATATAACCTATAGGAACTAAGAGTGTCATGCACATAATACATATTTAATAACATATTCGATATTAGTTCAATAAGAACTATGAACCAAAAATGATAAAATAAATTGCATCTCTAGAAGAAAGATACCCAGTCTGGCATGCTTTTTAGTAAATGAATATATACACACATTTAAAGCATAGAAAAATCTAAAACTTAATAAGATAATTTCACATTATTTTACTTTTATTAATATTTTAAAAATTTAAGTGGTCCTCTATAATAATCAATTGAACTCTAAAACATGGCATTAACTAAGTACCTAAAGACACTTTTATTGGATTTAATAATCTAATTGAGCCAACTAATAACTTGAAAACTATATGCTGTACATATTTTTCACTCTAAGTAGCTTGCATCAAAATCCAACAAGGCTGACAATATAGTTTAGAAGGTATACATTCTAAGATAATTCAACTTTTCAAAATAAGGGAAAATTATTTTGGAAAGGTAATTAGTCAAATAGTTACAAAATAGAGTTACGTGTCCATCCATACTAGATAACAGTAAAATAATTGTATGTGCATGTTATTTTTTTGTTTTTAACCATATGCCTTTAAAAATGTGTTTGTATTTTTAAATTATACTTTTCAAAACATTTATATCACCTTAAATATAAAATATGGGTATGACTTAAGTAACTGCAGCAAGTAAATCAGCACATTGTATAGTGATCAAAGTATGTCATAAACAATATTGTTTTTATTTCACTCTTTAAAAATATTTATTAGTTTTAACTTTAGTACCTATTGCTCTAATTAAAAAAAAAATAGCCCAGCCCTGGCTGATGTGGCTCAGTTGGTTGGACCATTCCTCAGTACACCATAAGGTCATGGGTTCAGTTCCTGGTCAGGCCACATGCTTAGGTTGTGGTTTCAATATCTGGTTGGGGCATGTACAGAAGGCAACCTATAGATATTTCATTCTCATATCAATATTTCCCTGTCTCCCTACCCCCTTCTCTCTCTCAAAAAAAAATCAATGAATATGTCCTCTGGTCAGGATAAAAAATATAGCCCATATAATTTTAAATAAAATACAGATATTTTAATGGCTTGGAAAATTTTACATACTGCGTGAAATGAATATTTTCCTATTCTATCTCATTTCACTCTTATTTAAAAATTATGTTCCCCTACCAAAATTAAACATATGGCCCAGGCAAGTAATACATTGCATATATGAGCTTTCTAGCATGGCTTTATGAATTATTTCCACTTTATATATTTTATGTAGGGTTCTTTATTTAGCTTCCTCAAAACTATCTTTACTTATATCTTTAGAGATACTAATATACTAATATGAAAATAAAATCATATAATTGTGATATGTTCGTTAAAAGTAAACATCAATTAACATCTATATATAATTAATTGCATTCCACTGAATATTTCATATGGTTTAAATTATGTGAGAGCATGTTATCAATGTGTTGCAAGTTTCTTAGTATCACTGGTAACAACACTGTCATTTAATTAGTTAGATCAAGCCAGAAACTGTCAGTCATCCTTGAACATCTTTCTATCCCTTGTGCCCCCAAACCAAGTTCATCACTAACTTCTGTCAGCTTTACTTCCTAAACATTTTCACTCCATTTCCACTCTCTTCATATCAGTTTGGCTTTCCATCATCTTTTTTCAGAGCACTGAAACAGCCTCCTAACTAATTGCCCCAATTATACATGTCCACTCTCAAATCCATTCTCCCAATTCTTAGTGGTTTTAGAATAATTACTAAGACCTTTATCATGTTTTATGAAAGGCAGCGTAATCTGGCCCCTATCTACCTTTTCAGTAGCATAGTTTACCCTTTCCCCTCACCCCCCTCATGAATGCTTCAGCTACACTGTCTACTTTCAGTTCCTTGAACACATCATGCTCTCTCCTCTGTTTCAAATACTTCCTTGCATTTCCTACCTCTCCTGACACTCACATAACCAGTGTATTCCTATTAAGCCTCCAAAGCACAACCTAAAATATATTTCTTCTGGGAACAGGACATCTTTCTAACTGCCTCACCCCCCAAACCTCCAAGACTAGGTCAACTTCTTTTGTTTTATACCCTCAGAGATAACACTGTGTAACTTTCCTCATAGCACTTACCACAGTTTATAATTATACATTTATGTTTGTGATTAGTTGGGGATTGCCACCTCCTGCACTAGATGTGAACTCTATGAGACCAGGGACAGTATTTACTTTTGCTTAATATTGCACTCTTAGCATCTAGCACATTGCCTATCATATGGTTCAGTAAATATTCATTTCACTGAATAACTGAATAAACAAATAGGTACTATTAAAAAGTAATTTGTGTGACTTTTTGAGGTGGTTAATATGTGATTGTTCAATTGCAGAGGATACTTTTCTACTTCCTGCCAAGCGGTAGCTGTAAATTTTGTAGCCTGGTCAAAATTTCGAGGCCTGAGTTACTAAGACTTTAACAAAGGGTTGCAGATGTGAGCTATCAACTAACTGTGACAGCAGTAAAAGTATTGTCATGAATTTAAATGTAACATTAGCTAAGTAAGCACTTGACACTTATAAATGCCTAGTTTGAATTGTTGAGCAGTCCAACAGGGATTTTGAATAGGTTTTTCTTGCTCTGTTTTGTGCATCAAGAACTTCATAGACAGGTAACCAAATCATATCACTGGTATGCATTATTAAAGAAGCAAATTCAAAATTATGAAAACTGAATTATAGCACAACCTATAAACTACTTAGGATCATTGCTAAAGGGGCTTATGTTTCATGCTTTAAAAATAGAATATATATAATTTAGTGTTAAAATATGACTATATGGACTACATAGCATAGAAGTGAATATAATTGAAATGTGATGTTACTGAATGAATACATTACTAAGTGATAACAATTTCAGTTCATATTTACTCTTGGCAAAAATAAAAAGGTGAATGAGTCTTTCTTATTTCTGCTTTAATATGATGATATTGTACTTTATTTTTTAAATATATTTTTATTAATTTCAGAGAGGTAGGAAGAAGGAGAAATAGAAACATCATTGATGAGAGAGAATTATTGATTGGCTGCCTCCTGCACGCCCCAACTGGGGATCGAGCCAGCAACCCAGGCGTGTGCCCTTGACCAAAATCGAACCTGGGACCCTTTAGTCTGCAGGCCAATGCTTTATCCATTGAGCAAAACCAGCTAGGGTGTACTTTATTTTTAGTAGAATGAATTACACTGTTATTTTGCAGTGACCCAGATGTGTCCTAAATCATATATATCTTCCATAACTCTTACATTTTAATATCCTGGTCATATTTCTATTTGTTTTTACCTGTTAAATATTGACAAACAATTTTAAGACAACACAATGAGTGCTAGAAAAATTTTCCTCAAACCTATTGTGTATAGAATCATCTGGGGATATTGTTCAGATGTTGATATTAATTCAGTAGGTCCAGGGATGGGACGGAGACTCTGTGTTATTAACTAGCTCCCAGGTGATGTTAGGCTGCCAGCTGATGGAGTTCACTTGGAGTAGCAAGGTAAAAAAGCAGAGACTGACAAACTTTCTGTAAAGGGCCAGATAGTAAATATTTTGATGTTGTGGACCACGTAGTCTTTCCCAACTACTTAGCTTTAAACTTGTAGCATGAAGTCAGCCATAGGCAACATATACCAGTAAATGAATGGGTGTGGCTGAGTTCCAAGAACTTTATAAACACTGAAATTCAAGCTCCATTCAATTTTTACATAGTATAATATATTAATCATCTTTTGATTTTGGCCAGTCATATAAAAACGTAAACACCATTAGCTCATATACCATACAAAGACAATCTGGAGTTTGTTGACCATTATGCTAGAGCAGTGGTCGGCAAACTCATTAGTCAACAGAGCAGCAAACCGCGGCTCATGAGTAGCATGTGGCTCATGAGCTGCAGTTTGATGACCACTGTGCTAGAGCATATAATATCAATGGATAACTTTGCCAGAGGCGGGAGGTCTGTGATGGGAGAAGTAGGCTCTGAGGGAAAGATTGCCGTTGACCTAGGGTTTGAGGAAGTAAAGCTTTTCTGAACAGAGAAGTGGCAAATAGTGAAAGAGGTATAGGCAAAAAGCAGCAAGTTAGTGTTTTCCAAACTGAAAGCATAGGAATGTGGTATAAGAACTAGCCTTTCTGTTATAAATTTATCTATATTCAGGGAGAAATTTTACCCTGATAAATATATGTCTCTATTTTTATCAAATATTTTAGACTTTTGAGAGTTTAAATAATATTTCATATACCTACATACCATAGACATTTACAAGACAATATTGACATGGAAAATAAAAGTGTTTAAAAAAGAAAAGAACTGGCTTTTCTAAGTTGAGAAGGCTTGAATGAAATGGGGATTCCTTATATGCATATTTAAATGGTTTCAAATTTTAATGAGTTGTGGTGTCAGTTGAGCATACATATGAGAATTGGGTGGGGGGATGCTTCCACATTTCTGCTGAGAGGCAGAAAGAGAATAAAAATGATTGGGGGCAGGACAGGAAAAATACATTTGAAAGGTCAGGACTCTGCAAGTGACTGCAAACTGTTCTCCTGTGAAAGCTTTGTGGAAGCATTTATATCAATGATCAGGGTCTGAAATTCATTGATGAGAAGTGAGATTAGTATCACAGAGCTAGGCAGAGCAAGGCAATCAAGCCACTTGTCTCTTGTTACAAAGCACAAAGCAGCCTAAAAAGGAAACTAAGAATTGAGGATTGAAGATTAAAAAGATAGTCTCTACAAATGTTTCAGCATCTGACAGACTTTGCTGATGAGCTACAGAGAAGGCATACATGCTGAGGAGTAAAATGAGCATAGAAGATGGTTCTATTATTTCTCTGGAAGTGGCATTGGAGTGAAATGATGGAATATTATAAAAACACCAGAGTTGGGAATTATGAAAGAAGGAATATCAAATACAAATTTAACTTAATCTCAATACTTTTTGAAATGTTCTACTAATTATCTTTACATTTTTCAACCCATCCTTTGAAAAGGATTTAGCCTAATTCTTTTGGAGTAATGTATGTGTCATTGGAATGCTGAAAATGAATTAAGATTTTCTGAGAATTTATACACAAGGGATTTCAGGAATTTTTTTTAGTTCTCCAAACAATCTAATAAATGGGAACTTATTGTCACCACTTATTTACACAGATCTCCCTCCAAATAGGAAATGCATCTACCAGTAGCTGTACTTTAGTCATAGCCCACAGGTAAAAAAAAAAAAAACAACAGAGGGAGAACAGAGGGAGAGTTTTCATTTTTCCACAATAGAAGGAAAGCTAAAATTTTGGTCAGAGCATTTTAGATGATTTTTACATACTGACAAAACATGAGAGGAAAAGCAGCATGATTTCATTAATGGAAATTAGGAAGAATAGAAAATGTAGACATAGGAAATTATAAGCTTTAGTGTGTGTTTTTTTTTCTATCCAAAAAATTTGTGAGCAGGTTTCTCATTAAATGAGGAGATGTGATGTATATAGTTACAATATAATCTATCATTTATTGAACATCTACTCAATGCTAGGCATTGCACTGAAAATTATACAAATGAATTCCATTTAATTTTTACATTCCAAATGAAAGTGGTTGTGAGGCCTCTAGGGCTTAAGTGAATTATCCAGGTTCTCTGGGTTCTATGGGCTTGCTAAAGAAAAACTACTATTGTGTAAATCTTGCAATATAAGTACCTAGTACATATCAGATTCTAAACAAAAGTTAGCTATTGTTGTTTTCTTGCTATTATTGTCACTAGCATTGTTGCCATTTACTTAACTCCTCAAAGTCTTATTTATAACAACCATAACATGGAAGTCAGTACAACATAAATTTGTCAGAGGGATTGCATGAAGCAACCCACTTAAACTTTCTGGCATATAGATGCCACTTAGTAAATGTCAAAACCCTATAAATTTTCTCTTTAAAAAAAAACAACAATTTTTATTGATTTCACAGAGGAAGGGAGAGGGAAAGAGAGGTAGAAACATCAATGATGAGAGAGAATCATTGATCTGCTGTCTCCTGCACACCCCTAACTGGGTATCAAGCCCATAGCCCATGCATGTGCCCTTGACTAGAATCGAACCCAGGATACTTCAGTCTACAAATCAATGCTCTATCCACTGAGCAATGCCAGCTAGAGCTAAATTTTCTCTTGAAGAATGTTTTTCCTTTTCAAATAAGGTAAAATAAGCCAGGCTGGTGTGGCTCAATGATTGAGTGTCGATCTATAAACCAGGAGGTGACGGTTTGATTCTCTGTCAGGGCACATGCTCAGGTTTGCAGGATCGATCCCCAGTAGGGAGTGTGCAGGAGGCAGCCGATCAATGATTCTAATCATTGATGTTTTTATATCTCTCTCCCTTTTCCTTCTTCTCTCAAATCAGTAAAAATATTTTTAAGTAAGGCAAAATGAATTTTGATACTTTCTATTATTTAGTGGCATGCCTCTGCATAATGAATTTGACAGTTTCTGAAAACAATGTTTGACTAAGAAAAAAATGACTTCCTTAAGTGCCTGGAAACAGGAGGGTAGGAGAGATTATGGCTGAAATAGTATGTACTTCGAAGTTTCTGAGGGTGTTTTTTTTCCTGCCCCATCCATTATATTTTTAAATTTATTTTTAATTTAATAAATCTTTATTGTTTAGATTTTTATAATTGTTCCTCTTTTTTTATTAATTTTTTATACATATCTCCCCATTATTTACTATACTTTGTATCTTTAAAGACTTAAATAGATATTTTATGTATTCTTATGTTTAATAAAATAGTATTATTTATAATGGTATTGAAATATTGTAATTCACTGGGAATATTTGTGCCCCAGTTCAAAAGTTGTATTTAGTAGTTGAAACAATGTTTACTAACAATACAGAAGTGCTCCATAAATGTGTCCAATAGATGTTGGATGAAAGAGTGAATGAATAACTCATAACTTTTGTTTAGCATCTGATATGTATTATATCTTTAGACTTCTGCAAAGAAAGCGTCCTTTAATTCAGCTATAAACTTATACCTGTAAATTCATTTTAACAAAACACATCATGTTCCCCTGAATATAAAAGCACTAATTAATTAGTTATTTTATTTTAAAATTGATTTTGGTCACCTTCAAGTCTCACACACCTTCTTTACATTGTTTACTCATTGATGCCTTTTTCCATTGAATATTCATTTTGTTGACTTATGATACACCTATTGCCTTTAAAGGAAAAGCCAAGGTTTCACTTTCTAGACAGATCTTTATGTTAATGGCTAACAGTGACCTCTGATTCCGAAAAGAAAAAAAAAAGGACAAAGTATCTCTAGTATCCCAAGGAAACCTGATATTTCAGTATCTTCCCCAAATATCTTAAATAAAGGCAGAGCTAGAAAGTACATTATTTTTCTGGTAAGGACAAGATAATCAAAGCCATTAGTTCTACAGTTTGTTCCAGTTCTAGAAAAGAATTTGGTGGAGGGCATTATAATTCACAGATATAAAGAAGACTTGAGTTTTTCTGTGGAATTGAGTTTTTCACATGTATAGGGAATTTGTGTATACATATACATATACATATATATGTATATATATGTATATGTATGTGTGTGTGTGTGTGTGTATATACCGGTATGTATGTGTGTGTATATGTATATGTATATGTATATGTATATGTATATGTATATGTATA
>JAAGEH010000031.1:2388496-2470586 GCA_011751065.1 Lasiurus cinereus | reverse complement strand
GTATATGTATATGTATATGTATATGTATATGTATATGTATATGTATACACACACATATACACACACACACACACACACACACACACATACCGGTATATATTTGCTTTTTTATTTTTGTTTTTTTAAATATATTTTTATTGTTGATAGTATTATAGATATCTTCCATTTTCCGCCCTTTTCCCTCCTCCTCCCAGCCCCTACCCACTCCCCTAGGTCTTCACTATACTATTACCCATATCTATGGGCTATGCATATAAGTACATAAGTTCTTTGGTTTATCTCTTTTTGTCCCCTCAATCTCACATCGAGGTATGTCAGTCTGTCCCATGCCTCCATGCTTCAGGTCTTATTTTGTTGGTCAATTCATTTTACTTATTAGATTCCACAAATAAGTGAAAACATGTGATATTTTTCTTTCTTAGTTTGGGTTATTTCACTTAGCATAATATTTTCCAGGTCTATCCATGCTGTCCTAAAATTCTGTTTCCTGCCAGACTTTAATTTATGTGATCAGAAAACTGTTCATTGGTTTTAGTACCATGTGGCACATTGTGGATATTAAGAGCTTTACTGTATCAGTGTAGACAAGCCAGGTTGGAGAGGGTTAAGATGCAAGAAAGTGAAGATAACAGATCTAGATAACATGGTAGATTGGAAAAGTGAGATTGACATTAGTGGTTTTACTTGTAGAGCAGGACTTGTTTTTTGATTAGTTGTGAATAGTAAAAGAGAAGAAAAAGTAAAGGGTGACTTCCAGATCTCTGGCTTGAACAATTAGTGATTTGAGGCTGGGATGGGGATTATAGGAGGAGGAAGTGGAGTTTTGTTTGGGGGGAGGGGCAGATATAAGTTTAGTCTAGACATGTTAAATGTGAGTTGCCTTTAAGGTGCTCATAGAGTGATATATAGTAGGCAAGTAGATAGGAAATTTTTCTGTTTTCTATTTGCATCATAGCCATCTCCCATATAGACAGCACTTTCTTTATCTCTGATTTACCTGTCAATACAAACACATTGTTTTCCTTCTACTAGAGATTTGCCTCTAGTTTACATCCTTTCTGATATTATTCTTTTTAAATTGATATATAATTAACATATAATATTAGAACATATGTTTTTAAAGAGAGTGATTATATGTGAAAAAATGTTTACTGTATAGGTTATCACTAAAAAGATAGGTCAGGGAAGGAAGCTATAAAGCCAAGAGGGGAAAACAAATTAAGAAGAGGTAAGATTACTTTCTGTTGTAATGAAATAAAAGTAGTAGCCTCTAAACTCAACATTGAAGATGGAGTTGAATTTAGAATGTGGACAGAGCGAATGGTAAGATGAGAATAACATGGATATACTAGCATAGTAAGAGGAATATGTTGATTAAGGGGTTTTGACAATATTTGTAGTAGCTCTTCCAAAGAGAAACTCTTGTAAATACTTAGAAATATGAGACAGGAATTCTTATCTTTGTCTCACAGTTCTGATGCTTTGGTATCTTGCCTTCCAAATATGACACTTGTAACAAGCATTCCCTACCACAAGGTGGACACAGAAGTATGTCATGCTAGGATAGTTATCCAATGTTTGGGACTCTGGTGTGGAGAAAAACTTTTCAAGTCACAATTTTTAAAATCTGATAATATATTTAATGTGATATCTCCTAGTTAGACAACCTTTTAGAGAAAGTTGAATTCAGTTAGTCACTTCTCAATACTCATAAACTTAGGGTATTGATTTATGTTAGATTCCCAAGGGAAGCACTAAAGCAAATGAAAGAGAAGGAATCAATGCCGAAATCAGTTTGGTTCAGCGGATAGAGCATCGGGTCCCAGGTTTGATTCTGGTCAAGGGCGTGTACTTTGGCTGCAGGTACATCCCCAGAAGGGGGCATGCAGGAGGCAGCTGATGGGTGTTTCTCTCTCATTAATGTTTCTAACTCTCTATCCCTCTCCCTTACTCTCTGTAAAAAAACAATAAAATATATTTTTAAAAAAAAAAAGAAAAAGAAGGAATCAATATCACTTGTATCTAGTTTCTCTGTACCCACATGTTATAATCCATTATTTGTTCCAAGACAACTTTCTTTACTGTTGCTGCTATCCAACTTTGAATTCTGCCATTTAAAAATAATTTTCTTAACTCTTCTCCCACAGTTGGCTGATTGAGATTTTCTATGGCAGAGTCATAGCTGTGATAAGTGCTATTCACTGAATTAGCTGAAGAGAAAAGGATAGTAAGGTTCTCTAAAGCCTTCCGGGGAAGGTCAGTGGCAATTTGAATAGTAGCAGTTGGCAGAACACAGATCCAGAAGTTCTGCTTTCATTATATATACTTTATGATATCATGTTCCAGAGGACATAAAGTTCTTAGTTTATTTTCTGAGAAAATTATATAAATCCAAGATCATTATTTTTGACTCTTCAAATTAATAGGTAGTGCATTAAGTTTGGATTAGACCTAAAAATTATGTAGCCTAGTTTTTTAAAAAGCAAACAATATTATTAACATACTAAAATACCCTGTCACAGGAAAAGAATGCTGTTCATTGCTCTAAATTGCTTAGTTTCCACACAATTTGCTGTAAACATCTGACTAATAGAAAATTCCAGAACTAGTAATTGATGGTGATACATTGAATTTCATATTTTTTCTTTCATTTGTGTCTCTGGAGGTTATAATAAAAATGACTGGATTAAGTTATGTGGATAATATACTCTCTTTAAAAAATATATTTTATTGATTTTTTACAGAGAGGGAAGGAGAGGGATAGAGAGTTAGAAACATCGATGAGAGAGAGACATCAATCAGCCGCCTCCTGCACGCCCCCCCTAAGGATGTGCCCCCAATCAAAATACATGCCCTTCACCAGAATCAAACCTGGGACCTTTCAGTCCGCAGACTGACGCTCTATCCACTGAGCCAAACCGGTTTCGGCAAGTTATGTGGATAATATACTCTTAAATATTGGATTAATTAACCAAAATAATTATAGAGAACAATTATGTAATCAACATTATGCCAGGAATTACTGGGATTGCAGATAACTTTTGACCAAAATCTCTGACTTCTAGGTTTGTCATAATCTTATTAGTGAGATAAGATTGACATAAAACAAAACCAAAAATGAAAGGCAGAATGTTACAAGGAGCCATACACAGTGTGTGCTCTGAGAAATGCAAGTACACAGAGGGGAGGAATCAATGAAGCCTGCATTTCAGAGGGAGAGTCTTCAGGAAGTAACCTTATAAATTGGGATGAATTATATATATTTGTCATCATTATCTCTCTATCTTATTAAGCACTCTATTTGCCATTTTATTTCTTGTGTAGGCACTCACATCAATATCTTTTTTAAAAAATATATTTTATTGATTTTTTTTACAGAGAGGAAGGGAGAGAGATAGAAACATCGATGAGAGAGAGACATTGATCAGTTGCCTCCTGCAATCCCCACAGTGGAGATGTGCCCGCAAGCCTCCTGCAATCCCCACAGTGGAGATGTGCCCGCAAGCAAGGTACATGCCCCCGACCGGAATCAAACCTGGGACCTTTCAGTCCGCAAGCCGAAGCTCTATCCACTGAGCCAAACTGGTCTCGGCTCACATCAATATCTTAAACATGGTAGGCACTCCAAGAACATTTGCTGGTTGATATTTTTTGAGGATTGAGTAAAAGCAAGCACAAGAAAGACATTTTGTGTTTCTATCATATGGGTAAAAAGTCTGTATTGAATATGGATAGGATACCTTAGCATTAAACCATAGTGCCAATCTGAAAGTACAGCTTGTAGACTCACCCCTTAGAGGGCACAGCAGTACTCAGAAGCTTACTCTCACAACACTGAAGAACAAAAGTAAAAATCTGAATGTCTGTTGGGTTCTGAAAAGAATTTTAGGTCACTGATCTGAATCAATTAACCATGACTTATAATACCAAGATTTTATAATGCCAGTAGATAACTTTTCATATTTATATCTGTCAAATAGTCTGTACCTTCAAAAAAGTATCTATACTCTAACTGGTTAACCAACAGTTTCTAAATAAGACTCCATTATGGGAAAAACAGAAACAGATTAATTAATATTTCTCTTCTATTTGCCATTATGCTAGAATTTTTAGCAGGAAAATATGTAATGAGTCACAGGCAAGCCTCTATACCAGTGATTTTCAATGTGGGGCACACATCTCACAGGGGGGGCAATTTGGTTTTTAAGAGAGGCAATTCAACAATGACTTATTATTATTTCTTGTAAAATCTTTAAAAAAATCTTTATTGTTCAGATTATTACAGATGTCCCTCTTTCTCCCCCCCCTGATAGCTCCTCTCCACCTAGTTTCCACCCCACCCCAGGCCCTCATCACCCCCCCCTGTCCACGTCCATAGGAACTGCATACATGCATTTAAGATCTTTGTCAAATCTCTTCCCACACCCCCTCACATCCCCTTCCCTCGGAGAATTGTTAGTCCACTCCATATCCATGCCCCTGATTCTATTACATTCACCAGTTTATTCTGTTCATCAGATTTATTATTCATTTTATTTTTAGATTTACTTATTGATAGACATGCATTTGTTGTCACTATATTGTTCATAATTTTTATTTTTACCTTTTTCTTCTTCAGCATTTCATATAATACTGGTTTGGTTGTGATCAACTCCTTTAGCTTTTTTCATGTCTGTGAAGTTCTTTATATGACCTTCAATTATAAACTATAGCTTTGCTGGGTAGAGTAATCTTGGTTGTAGATTCTTTCTATTCATCACTTTGAATATTTCTTGCCATTCCCTTCTGGCCTGCATAGTTTCTGTTAAGAAATCAGCTGACAGTTGTATGGATGCTCCCTTATAGTTAACTAACTGTTTTTCTCTTGCTGCTTTTAAGATTTTATATTTGTCTTTTGCCCTTGATATTTTAATTATGATGTGTCTTGGTGTGGTCCTCTTTGGATTCCTTTTGTTTGGGGCTCTCTGCACTTCCTGGACTTGTAAGTCTATTTTGTTCACCAGGTAGGGGAAGTTTTCTGTGATTATTTCTTCAAATATGTTTTCAATATCTTGCTTTCTCTCTTCTTCTGGCACCCTCATAATTAGGACATTGATATGCTTGAAGTTGTCCCAGAAGCTCCTTACACTATCTTCATATTCTTGGATTCTTTTTTTCTTTTTGCACTTTCTATTGGTTGGGTGTTTTTTGCTTCCTTGCATTTCAAATCTTTGACTTGGTTCTTGGGATTCTCTAGTCTACTATTGGATCTCTGTATATTATTCTTTATTTTAGTCAGTGTATGCTTAATTTCTGACTGGTCCTTTTCCATTTTGGGGGGCATTCTCACTAAGATCCTTGAAGGTCTCACTAAGTTCCTCAGAGGTCTCTAGAAGATTCTTGAGTAACCTTATAACTGTGGTTTTGAACTCTATACTCAGTAGTTTGCTTTCTTCCATTTCTTTCATTTGTGACATGTTTTTGGTGTTGTGTGTTTTTTTTTTTTTTTTGTCTCCTCATTTTGGCTGCTCCCCTGTGTTTGTTTCTATGTATTGGGTAGCTGCTAAGTCTCCTTGAGTTGATAGAGTAACTTTATGTGGTAGGTGTCCTGTAGGGCCCAGTGGCTCAGCCTTCCCAGTTACCTGAGGTGGACACTCTTGGCACACCCCTTTGTGGGCTACGTGCAGTTTTGTTGTAGTTAAGCCTTGATTGCTGTTGGAGAAATTGACCTCCAGCCAGTTGGCTGTAAGGACCAGCTGTGTCTTCGATGGAAGAGCTGCTGTGCAGGAGACACCCTTATGGGGCAGGACTTGCTTCAGTGGGGCTTTGGTGCTCACTGAGTCTGCCCGTTGAGTGCCTCACTTATGGATGTGAAAAGTTGTAATCTGGATGGTCTCACACTAACCACAGGGTACACTGGCTTTTGGATCTCTAAGGAGGTGCAAAGTCAGCTACTGTCTGAGGCTACCCAGCAGGAGCTACAGAGAGATCTGCAGATCCCTCCTTTTTATATTGGACTTAAAAGTGCCCAGACGAGGCCTAGCTGTTGAAGCAAGGCAGTCTGGTGCTGGTTTGGGGCTCCCTGGCCCAGCTGCAGCTAGGTTGACAAGTTTTAGGCTGAGAAAGGACAGGCCATCATATGCAAAAGCTGCTGCACACAGTTTTGGTGGTTTTGTAACTTGGATAGGGTGAGGTCTCAGGGAATCACCAGGACAGAGCAAACAGCAGTGGCTGCCAGTCAGCCCTGCACCAGGGAAGTCCCAGCAGGGGAACAATGACTGCTGGGAGTATCTGCGTCTGGAAGAACGCTGCCCCACATTACAGCCCCGATCCTAGACAGTCTAGTTTCTCCCTGTATGTGTCTGGGTCCCCCCTGAGTCTCATCTGGCACTAGAGCTCAGAGCACGTGAGAGCTTGTATCTCCCTTCTGATTTAAAAAGTGGCACACCCAGGTGCCAGCCCCTATCAGCACCTCAGCACCTCCTACCAGTCTCAATGCACTTTCTTCTTGACCTCTCTAGTTGTAGCACTTCCACTCAGCCAGCTTTCCCATGGTTCTATATGGTAGTTGTTATGCATTTTAGTTGTAATTTTGATGTGTCTGTAGGAGGCAGCAAGTACAGGTGTTTACCTATGCCACCATCTTGGTTCCCTCTGACAACAAGTTATTAACAGTGAACTTTTTGCATTTCTTATGGTTCTAAGGCCCTCATATACAGTATATAAATATATATATTGTGGCATATTTATGCATTTCAGTTCTCTATTACATGTTTTGAAACTTTATTTGCTATTTTTTCATATCACTTCATATTATTATTTTTAAAACAATTTCTTAGTGATTGTCTCCTCAATACTTCAATTGTCCTTTTAGGCTGTTATTTTTCTCTTTCATGGATGCCATGTCCTTTGGAAGCTTGTTTAGACCAAGTTAATGGCCTTTTAGGCTTCCTCCACATGAATAGGAGTTCACTTTTTGAATAGTAAGAATTATATGTCACAGAGGGGCATCAGGATTTTATAGATGTTTATGGGGGGCATAGCCAAGAAATAAAGTTTGGGGACCACTGTTCTTTATGCACTTTAATTTTTGGCATTTACTTTTTGTGGTACTCTTAAAATCGATACTACTTACTTTTAAAATGTTTTCTTTCTCCTCATTTTTAAAAAACCTTTAGCCAAGAAGGGCCTAGAATATCACATGTGGTTCTATTGCTGAGAAAGTTCTGGTACTTGATTCCATTCTGTTTGATGTGCATAGGAAAAGTTATAAATCTCAGCGTTGGTAAGAAAACTTTCTCATCTAGAGAGGGCAGGCAAAAAAGAAATAGAACATTTTATACCCATTGCATTGATAAAATGTAAACATTTCTGAAAGAACTAATCATTTGAAGAAATGTGAGTCTACTGAATTTCTTATGCATTATTGGAGAAAGTGTACATTTGTGCAACTACTTAGAAAAAAAGTTGGTATATATCCTAAAATTGAATATTCACAATGTGTATGCATTGTACTGTTTAGATTAATTGATTAATAAATTATATCAAAGGAGCCATGTTTGGTGAGATGATAATGGTGATTCACATACCAAGCGTTATAATTAATCCAGCTCTATGCACCTGAGGTCAGATTAATTCCAGGATGGCTGGGCACCCAGATGGGCATCATTTGGTAAGGCTAAGCCAAAATTAGAAGGATTGTAGAAAAAGCTTGTTTAAATCAGAACAATGTACATTTAGAGTAGTGTTTGCTTCATGGAATTACCAATGACTTTATGAAGCAAAAAATAAAGAAAGAAGTAATAATTGTTTTCCAATGGTTACTTAAGATGCCAGATTTTTAATGAATAAACAAACAAAAAATCGGGGTTGGAGAGCACATCAAATGGAGAGTTTTCTACTTTGCACATTTGGGAGAATGTGAGTTCCTTCCACATGCCCAGAAAAAGTGTGTCTGTCATTCAGATAATTCAAGGGTAATAATGATCTTACAAATTCTCATCAGAAAACTTTAGGCAATTTTAAATAGTTGCATTCAGCATTTAAGCTAGCATAACTAATTACTTATAATTTTAAAAGGAAAAATTATAAGACCAGTAGAATCATTAACTAAAAAGAAAACACCCAAGTTTTTTTTTAAACTAAGTTTTTCACAGATAGTCATTTGAAAGACAAAGAAAGTGCCATTAGCAAGAGGAGAGATGTTTCATTGTGATACCAGCTAGTATTTATTGTACATCTACTAATGTCAGATATTGGACTGAACTTTGCAAGTTATTTCTTTTAATTCTTAAAACAATCAACAGTTAATGAAATAATTACTATTGATCCAATTCAATATATGAGGAAACATAGGCCAAGAGGGCTTAAGTGAGTTTCCAGAGATCCACAGCTAGTAAGTTACAGACCTGCCTGATTCTAAACTCACATTTCCTTCCCCTGAAGCTGACCCATGTATGCAGTAACCATGCTAAGTGAATGAAGCAATGTGTCCTGAGATGTTTCAAGTCTCCTAGTCACCCCTCTCTTCCAAGCTGGTTCTTCTGCACAAAATGCAGGGTCCCAACCCTAGCTCTGCTGTTTACAGCACTGGCAAGTGACCCACTGGTCTCCTCCTCGACCAATTGGGCATCGAGCAGTGCAAAAGTAAATCCCTCCGTAAGCTGGGAGAGTCATTCTGTGGGCTACTCCAGCATGCAGGTGGGTACATATCTTCTGGGTCCTGTGACCCTGTCTAAGAAAAGCAAAGGGGTGAAAGGATTAACCAAAGAGCTGAGTATCTGGGACTACTAGATAAGGATGTCCATGTCTGTATCAGGTTAAAAGCAGCTACTCAAAAAATATTGTTAATCATTATTACATTATTATCACCATTATTACTAACTGCTCTTAGCATTAACCCTCTGAGACTCAAGGTCCTAGAACAAAAAATAAGGTTGACACTACTGTAATGACCTAAGATTGCCATGGTGGTTACATTACAAGACAAATCCATTTATGTTCTTTGGCAAATTATTCATTGTTAGTAAGATAGGAGAGGTAAGTTGTTTTCTCTTTTAGATATGATAAAAATGAGATTATAATTATCTTGCAGATGTTGACTCCTGTGTATTTTATTTTCCCACAGTCCTACAAAGCGTCCTGGCAAATGAACCTTACCCGGCCTACTCATTCTCTACATTTAACAATCTGTTTAAATCTATTACTGACCGAATTCCTTTTCCAATTATTTCTTATAGTGTTACATTCAAAACACATTCCTGGCTCCTCCTTTTCTTCATAATACCTTTGATTACTCAAGACCACACTAATCTCTCCCTCCTCTACACAGCTTGGCAATAAACAATTTTCCATTTTTTGTATTCATTTATGTTATCCTATCTGTTAAGTTGAAAACTCTTGGAAAACAAAGTATCCATCTTCTCATATATCTTTGTTTTTCTCTTAATAATTTTTATTTTTTATTATATGTGTACATATCTTCCAATTGCCCCCACCCCATGCCCATGCATGCGCTAACTCCCCAGTGTATTGTGTCCATTGGTTATGCTTATATGCATGCACACAAGTCCTGCGGTTGATCTCTTAACTACCCCACCTCCCCCCAAGCTTCCCACTGTAGATTTACAGTCTGTTTGATGCTTTACTGCCTCTGTATCTATCTTTTTGTTCATCAGTTTATAAGGTTCTTTATTATCCATAACTGAGAGATATCATGTGATATTTTTATTTTATTGACTGGCTTATTTCACTTAGCATAATGCTCTCCAGTTGAATCCAGGTTGCTGTAAATGGTAAGAATTCCTTTTTCTAATGGCAGCATAGAATTTCATTGTGTAGATATACCATACTTTTCTGAACCAGTCATCTGCTGACGGGCACCTAGCTGTTTCCCACTTGTAGCTATTGTAACTTGTGCTGCTATGAACACAGAGGTGCATATATCCTTTCTGATTGGTGTTAATAATTTCTTAGGATATATTCCTAGGAGCGGGGTTACTGGGTCAAATGGGAGTTCGATTTTTACTTTTTTGAGGAAACTCCATACTGTTCTCCACAGTGGTTGCACCAGTCTGCATTCCCACCAGCAGCTCACCAGGGTTCCTTTTCCTCTGCATCCTCGCCAACACTTGTCATTTGTTGATTTGTTGATGATTGCCATTCTGACAGGGGTGACATGGCATCGCATTGTCATTTTGATTTGCATCTCTAGGATAATTAGTGACTTTGAGCATGTTTTTATGTGTCTCTTGGCCTTCCTTCTGTCTTCTTTTGAAAAGATTCTATTTAGGTCCCTTGCCCATTTTTTTATTGGATCATTTATTTCCCTTTTATTCAGTTGTATAAGCTGTCTGTAGATGTTGGAAATTGAACTTTTATCAGATATAACATTTGCAAATATGTTCTCCCATATAGTGGGCTTTCTTGTTGTTTTGTTGATGGTTTCTTTTGCTGTACAAAAGCTTTTTATTTTGATGTAGTCACATTTATTTATTTTCTCTTTAGCTTCCATTGCCCTTGGAGCAGTATCAGTGAAGTTTCTTTAGCATATGTCTGAGATTTTGCTGCCTGTGGATTCCTCTAGTATTTTTGTGATTTCCCATCCTATGTTCAAGTCCTGCATCCATTTTGAGTTTATTTTTGTGTATGGTATAAGTCGGTGGTCTAGTTTGTTTTTTTTTTTTTTGCATGTATCTCTCCAATTTGCCCAACACCATTTCATGAAGAGACTGTCATTATTCCAATGTATGTTCATCCTCTTTTGTTAAATATTAATTGAGCATAGTGGTTTGGGTCAATATCTGAACTCTCTATTCCATTCCATTGGTCTATATGTCTGCTCTTATGCCAGTATCAGGCTATTTTGAGAATAGTGGCTTTGTAATAAAGCTTGAAATCTAGTATTAAGAGTCCACCTACTTTATTCTTCTTTCTCAGGATTTTTTTGCTGTGGCTATTAGCAGTTTACATTAACCCTCCGAGACTCAAGGGTTTTTGTTTATTCTGATGAATCTGTGGAGAGTTTTTTCTAAGTCTGTGAAATATGCCATTGGTATTTTAATATGGGGTGCATTGAATCTATAGATTGATTTGGGTAGTATGGACATTATAATGATGCTGATTCTCTTAAACCATGAGCATCGTATATTCTTCCATCTGTTTATGTCTTCCTCTATCTCTTTTTCAGTGTCCTGTAGTTTTCCATGTATAGGTCATTTACGTCCTTAGTTAAGTTTATTCCTAGGTATCTTAATTTTTTTGGTGTGATGGTAACTGGGATTGATTTTTTAGTCTCTCTTTCTGAAAGTTTACCATTAGTGTATAGAAATGCCATAGGTTTCTTGGCATTAATTTTTTATTTTGCTACATTGTCAAATTCATTTATTAAGTCTATTAGTTTTTTTTTAAATTTTTTATTTTTATTATTATTTTAATTTTTATTAATGTGTTACCTATATGCATATCTTACCATTGTCCCCCACCCCCAGGCATACTCTAACCCTTCCAGTGTCTTTTGTTCACTGGTTATGCTTATATGCATGCATACAAGTCCTTTGATTGATCTCTTATCTACCCTACCTCTCCTTAATCTTCCTGTTATAATTTCACAGTCTGTTTGATGCTTTACTGCCTCTGTATCTATCCTTTTGTTCATCAGTTTACAATGTTCTTTATTATCCACAAATGAGTGAGATCATGTGGAGCTTCTCCTTCATTGACTGGCTTATTTCACCAAGCATAAGGCTCTCCAGTTCCATCCAGGTTGCTGCAAATGGTAAGACTTCCGTCTTTATGATGGCAGCATAGAATTCCACTGTGTTGATGTACCACAGTTTTCTGATCCACTCATCTGCTGATGGGCACCTAGGCTGTTTCCAAATTGTGGCTATTGTAAATTGTGCTGCTATGAACATAGGGGTGCATAAATCCTTGCTGATTGGTGTTTCTAGTTTCTTAGGATATATTCCTAGGAGTGGGATTACTGGGTCAAATGGGAGTTATATTTTAAGTTTTTTGAGGAAACTCCATACTGTTTTCCACAGTGGCTGCACCAGTCTGCATTTCTACCAGAAGTGCAAGATGGCTCCTTTTTCTCCGCATCCCCACCAACACTTGTCTTTCATTGATTTGTTGATGATTGACATTCTGACAGGTGTGAGATGGTATTGCATTGTTGTTTTGGTTTGCATCTCTCAGATAATTAATGACTTTCAGCGTGTTTTCATCTGTCTCTTGGCCTTCTTTCTGTCTTCTTTTGAAGAGATTCTATATGTCAATTGCCCATTTTTTTAGTGCATCATTTATTTTCCTTTTATTCCTTTTATTTATTATAAGTTGCCTGTAGATGTTGGAGATTAAACATTTATCAGTGATAATATTTGCAAATATGTTCTCCCAAGCAGTGAACTTTCATGTTGTTTTGTTGATGGTTTCTTTTGCTGAGAAAAAGCTTTTTATTTTGATGTAGTCCCATTTGTTTATTTTCTCTTTAGCTTCCATTGTCCTTGGAGCAGTATCAATAAAGAAGTTCTTTTGGCATAAGTCTGAGATTGTGCTGCCTGTGGATCCCTCTAGTATTTTCATGGTTTCCCATCTTATGTTTAAGTCCTGTGTCCATTTGGAGTTTATTTTTGTTTATGGTGTAAGTTGGTGGTCTAGTTTCATTTTTTTGCATGTATCTGTCCAATTTTCCCAACACCATTTGTTGAAGAGGTTGTCTTGAATCCATTATATGTTCATGCCTCCTTTGTCAAATATTAATTGAGCATAGTGGTTTGGTTTGATATCTAAATTCTCTATTCTATTCCATTGGTCTATATGTCTGTTCTTGTGCCAGTACCAGGCTGTTTTGAGAACAGTTGCTTTGTAATATAGCTTGAAATCTGGTATTGAGATCCCACCTACTTTATTCTTCTTTCTCAGGATTGCTGTGGCTATTTGGTGTCTTTTTTTATTAAGTCTATTAGTTTTTAAATAGAGTTTTTTGGGGGGTTTTAATGTACACTGTCTTGTCATCTGCAAATTAGGAGAGCTTTACTTCTTTTCTGATTTGGATGCCTTTTATTTCTTTTTCCTATCTAATTGCAATGGATAATACTTCTAGTACTTTGTGTAACAGGTGTGGTGAGAATGACCATCCCTGTCTTGTTCCTGTACTTAAGGGAAAAGGTTTGAGGATTGGACCATTGAGTATGATGTTAGCTACCAGTTTATCATAGATGGCTTTTATTATGTTGAAGTATGATCCTTGTATATCCACCTTGTTTGATCCAAATTGCAAGAATTTTTTTGAGGATTTCGGCATATATGTTTATGATGAATATTGGCCTATAATTTTCTTTCATTGTGTTTTCTTTATCTGATTTTGCTATTAGGGTGATGCTGGCTTCATAGAAGCTACTTGGAAGTATTTCTTCCTCTTGAATTTTTTTAAATAGTCTTAGGAGGATAGATTTTAATTCTTCCTTGAATGTTTAATAAAACTCTCCTGTGTAGCCATCTGGCCCTGGGCTTTTGTTTGCTGGAATTTTTTGATGACTGCTTCAATTTCTTCCATAGTTATTGGCCTATTGAAATGTTTAGATTTTTCTAGATTGACTTTTGGAAGGTTATATTTTTTCAAGGAATGTGTCCATTTCCTGCAGGTTGTCAAGTTTGTTGGAAGAGAGTTGTTCATAGTATTTTTAAACAATCCTTTGTATTTCAGTGGGGTCTGTTCCACCTCTTTGATTTTGTTTATTTGAATCATCTCTCTTTGCTTCTTGGTGAGCTTAGCTAGAGGTTCATCACTCTTATTTATCCTTTCAAAGAACCACCTCTTGGTTTTGTTGATCTTTTTTATTGTTCCTTTGGCCTTTATGTCCTTTATCTCCTCTCTGATCTATACTATTTCCTTCCCTCTGCTTACACTGGGTTTTTCTTGTGGCTCTCTTTCTAAGTCTTTGAGTTGTAGGGTTAGGTCATTTATTACCATTTTTTTTTTTTTGCAGTAGGCTGGCTTGTAGAGCTATGAACTTCCCTCTCAAGACTGCTTTCATTGTGTCCCACAAATTTTGTATTGTTTTGTTTTCATTGTCATTTGTTGCCATGATGTTTTTTTTTATTTCTTCCTTGATCTCTCTGGTAACCCAATCATTGTTTAATAGCATGCTGTTTAGTCTCCATGTGTTTGATTTCTTTGGATTGTTTTTATTGTAGTTGATTTGCAGGTTTATGCCACTGTGATCTGAGAAGATGGTTGATATGATGTCTATCTGTTTTAATTTGAAGAGACTTTTCCTATGACCCAACATATGGCCAACTTTGAAAATGGCCCATGTGCACTTGAAAAGAATGTATATTCTGTGGCTTAGGGGTGAAATATTCTGAAGATGTCAATTCATTCCATCTGGTCTAGTGAGTCATTTAGGATTGCTGTTACTCTGCTGATTTTTTGTTTAGAGGATTTGTCCAATGGTGATAGTGAGGTATTAAAGTCTCCTAATATGATTGTATTGCTGTCAATCTCTCCCTTAATATCCTCCAGGAGTTTTTTTATTCATTTAGGTGCTCCTATATTGGGTCCGTATATGTTGACCAGAGTTAGTTCTTCTTGTTGGATTGTTGTCCCCTTTAGTATTATGAAGTGTCCTTCCTTATCTCTTGTTATGTACTTCAGTTTGAGGTCTAATTTGTCAGATATAAGTATTGCAACCCCAGCTTTTTTTTCTATTTGCCTGAAAAACGGTTTTCCATCCCTTCACCCTCAGTCTGTGTGCATCTTTTTTTCTGAGTTGGGTTTCTTGTAGACAGAAGATATATGGGTCATGTCTTCTTATCCAACCAGTTACCCTATGTGTTTTGATTGGAGTATTTAATCCATTTATATTTAAAGTTATTATTGATAGGTACTTATTTGTCACCATTTTAATTCTTTACCCCTGTGTTCCTTCTTTGCTTCCTATTTCATTTTTTAACAGCAGTCCCTTTGGTATTACTTGCATTGCTGGTTTTGTGGTAATAAATTTGGTTAGTCTTTTTTTTAACTGTGAAGCTCCTGATTTCACCTTAACTTTTGATCAATATCCTTGTTTGGTACAGTACTCTTGGATTCAGACCCTTCTTTTGCATGACTTTGTATATTTCATTCCATTCCCTTCTGGCCTGATGAGTTTCTGCTGATAAATCAGTTCCTCATCTGATAGGGGTTCTTTTGTAGGTAACTTTCTGTCTTTCTCTGGCTGATTTTAAGATTCTTACTTTGTCGTTTGTGTTTGTCAATTTAATTATAATGTGCCTTCGTGTCGGTTATTTTGTGGTTCATTTTGCTTGGGACTCTGTGAGCTTCATGGATTTTTGTGTTGTTTTTTTTTTCTTCTTCCTTATATCAGGAAAGTTTTCTGTCATTATTTTTTCAAACAGGTTTTCTATTCCTTTCTCAGTTTCCACTCTTTCTGGAACCTCTAATATGTGGATTTTTTTTTTTGTGTGTGTGTGTGTGTGTGTGTTATCCCAAAATTTCATTAGGCTCTCTTCTTGCTTTTAATTTTTTTTCTAGAAGCTCCTTTACTTGAGTATTTTTTCTACCTTGTCTTCTAGCTCATTGATGCAGTCTTCTGCTTCTTCTTGCCTACTTTTGATGCTTTCTATTGAGTTCTTTAGGGAGAAATGTCATTTTTCATTTCTTCTAGGTTCTTCTTCATTCTCTCTTGGTTTTTATTCATATTGTTGAGTGTGTCTTCCATTCTTTTCAGCTACCTTATGACCATTTATCTGAATTTTTTCTCTGGCAATCTGCTTGCCTCTGTTTTGTTTATTTTATTTTCTGCTGATGCCTGTTTTACTTTCTTATGCAGCTGTTTCTTTTTGTCCCCATGGTACTCTTCTCAGGGTGTCTGGTTATGTAGTTCTCTCTCTCCTGCATTGATTTAAAGGCACAAAAACAACACAACCAGGTTCAATGCACAAATCACTGAACATAAATGTTTTCACAATATTAATGGCCACAAATAAAGATGACCACCGGAGAGAGACAAACTAAGGGTTAGGAGAGAAAGAAGAATAAAGAAGAAAAAAAAGAAAATAGAAGAAAAGAAAAGAAATGAGTGCCAAAATGAAATTGGGATAACGTAGGAAAAGGAAAAGAAAAAGAAAAAAAGAGAGTAAGAAAGAGAAGGGGATCAAATTATATATATATGTATATATATATGAGAAAACTCCACTAGAACAGCACTAATCCGAAGAAGTGCCAGCAACACTTACCGGGAGATCAATGTAAACTACCAACAACCACTAATATCAAGGGAGGGGAGGGAAAATAGAAGTAAATACAAACATAAATAAAGCAAACAGAAAACAAAACAAAATAAGAATAAGCAAAATAATCTCCCAAAAAAGTAAAAAAAAAAAATCTATATAATCAACATTCAAGCAAACAACAACAAAACAATAGAGAGAAAAACTATTTTTAGATAATGAAGACAGAAAAGACAGAGGTATATATGGACTTGGAACAGGGTCTTGGAAAGTAGATATATAAGTAGGCTGAAATATTAAGAGGGGGTAAAAAGAAAGAAAGAATAAGAAAAATCTAAAGTAGGAAAAAAGTAAGAAAAACAGGACAATAAAAGGTGAAAAGTTAGGAAGCAGTGATGGCATAAAGGTAGAGTTGAGATAGAGTAAGATGATGCTAAAGGAATGATGGTAGTAGACTGTAGAACTCTAATCCCAAAGTAAAACAAAGAGAAAATAAAATGACACTTTTTTTTCCCAAAAAGGTAAAATAATAGTAGTAATAATACTGATTGAAAATAAAAATGTAATAATTAAAATGGTAAAATCAAGTGAGGAAAAAAATAGTTTCTTTAGTAAAAGATAAAAAATAAAACAAATACAAAATAATAATAAATAAAAAAATAGAACGTGCAGTAGTGAACGTCATTCACTTCCTCTATTGATCTGTTTTGCACGCCTGTTTCCCAGTTGGGACAATATTGTAGTTCCCTGCCTTCCACTAGTTTTTAAACAGATGGTGTGTCTTAATCTCTTTATTATTTTGTGATTACACAAGAGTCAATTTGTGAGTTAACCCCTGGGTGGCAGTGTTTTGGAATTGACCTCTGAGACTAAAGGTCCTCTCTAGCCTGTGCTTAGATCCTGCTTTCTCTATGGCACTCAATACTGGTTGTGGGAGTGGGCTGCCCCAGAACTGGTTCTCTGATAGTCACTCCCCACTATGATCCCTAGGCTCCAGAAAAACAAGTTTCCCCTGCAGTCTCCCAAGGTGTCCCCAACTGGGTGATCCTTTGTATTGGGCTTAGCAATCAGAAGCAAGGATCTGAAGAGGAAAGAGCATAAGTCGGCACAGTCTCTTTTCCTCGCTCCTGTCCAAGCAGCTGGCACACTTTAATAACTCCCAGGCTGTCCTTCTGCATCAGAAAAATATGTGTTGCTTTCTAGAGATCCCCTCTGTAAACAGCTCCGAGGGCCCCTTCCGCATTCATGGATCATGCCCTCCCCAAAAGCCATGGATTTCTCTAGGTGCAGATTTCCCCTGGGCCTCCAGTTCCCAGTGTGCTCACCTTTTTGTTTTGTGGGACCAGAGACCTCACCTTATCCCAGGCAAAATTTAACCTTTCCATGTGGTGTGTGGAGCTCCTCTGAACCCGAGTGTATTGCCAATTGGGGACCAGTGTTCTGGGCTTGCAGTTGTTTGGTGGGTGTTGCAGCTGTAGATTTTCAGGCTTCCATAAACATCCACTTTCCCCTTCAATATGGCCTAGTATTCCCCCCCCCTCCCCCGTCCAAGCTGGCGGCTCAGGCAGGGAACCCAGCAGCAGTGGGGCTGCCTGGTCAGGGGAGCCCCATCTAGCTGTATCCAACCTATTTCTGGAGTACAGTATCCCTTAAATTGCCAACAAATACTCTCTGTGCGACCCTCATCTGTTCTCTCTGTCTGCTCAGGGACAAGGCTGGTGACATGTCTGTCTATTCCCCCACCATTTTTTATTTCCTCTTCTCATACATCTTACTATTACTGTAGCACCCAGCCCTGAGCCTTGCATAAAGTAGAAGCTCAATAAATAATTACTGTTGGATAAATTTATGTACATTATTTATGAAGTCGTCATTTACTTTTATAATCAGAACTCAAATGAAGCTCTAGAAAATTTAATACTATAGTTTTAACATGATATAAAATATGGCACTGTTTTTTGTGGGAGTGGGCTGCCCCAGAACTAAATAATATTAGGACTGAAAATTCATTTAAAATCCAGAAAAGATTAGTTTGTGAGAGATGAATTCATTGTAAGTTATTTAAGTGAAAATAATTATTTTGAAGGAAGACCTCACACTTTTTTAGTCCTAACATTATGGATGATAAATGTGCCTTTCTGGGAATATATTTAGAACCCTCAGCCAGAAAGAACATTGGGCTCATAGGTCTAACCTCAGTGTAAAAAATGTACACAACTTGCAGATCATTATAATCTTATTAATTTTAGACAATTGAGTTGAAATATATCAGTAGAAAATTTATTTTGAACTAAATAAACTTTTTGATTGAAATTCAAAACCCAGTACAAAAATAACATAGTTCTCCTGACAATTGGCAAGGACCATTAGAAAGACTTCTTCAATGTGATATATGTTTTTAGATTATTGTTTTTTTAACTATCATCTTTATTGACACTATGAACCAAGAATGAAAAATTTGAACTTGAAATATGTGGGTGATACAAAACAGAAGTAGAAGAAAAAAAATAAGAAAAAAAATAGAAGTAGAAGATAGGCCTTGTGCCTCTATTTAAATTGCTTTGTCTTTAATTTCCAGAAATTTGCTTCTTTTTGAAAATGAAATAAATACTTCATCCTTAGAAACATGGTAAGAAAGAGTGTTTATATGACCTACTTACCTTGTGAATAAGTGTGATACTATGACACAATTTTATTATTTCCCTGTATTATTTTAATTCAGACTAAATGGTATTTGAAAACCCCCTATATCTCCCCAGCCACACATACACTGAGTGGCAAGATTATTATGATCTCTGAATGCATAATAATCTAGCCACTCAGTATATATCCTATGTAATAAAAGGCTAATATATAAATTGTCCCCTCAACCAGGAATTAGACCAGCAGGTAGGCTGGCCAACCACCCATGTCCCCTCTCCATGGCCAGACTGGCTGGAACCCACCCATGCACAAATTCATGCACTTGGCCTCCAGAGATCATAATAATCTGGCCACTCAGTATATTTTACACTGAATACAAGATGTGGTAAGGCAGTCTTTTAAATAGATTTTTAAAACTTAATTTATTAAAATAATATAGTCGAGGGGCTTGTCTTTGAGGTACACGTGAGCAGGTGAGAATATGTCAACATAATGTCTGTTCTCAGCAATTTTCCTAAGGGCAACATGCTATTTTGTATCCCATGTCATTATTTTTGCTTTTTACACCCTTGCTAGTGAACTTTATTATTGTTTTATGTATACCACATCTTTTATTTTAAATTAAATCTTTATTGTTCAGATTATTACATTTGTTTCTCTTTTTTTCCCCTTCATAGCTCCCTCCACCAAGCTTCCACCCCTCTCTCTTCCCTTACATCCCCCCACATTGACCTCATCCACAGGTGTATGGTTTTTGTCCAGTCTCTACCTGCACCCCCTCATCTTTTTCCCCCCTGAGAATTATCTGTGCTCCCTTTCTGTGCTCCTGATTCTATTATATTCACCAGTTTATTCTGTTCATCAAATTTTTAATTCACTTAATTTTTAGATTCACTTGTTGATAGATATGTATTTGTTGTTCATAATTTTTATCTTTTACCTTTTTCTTCTTCCTCTTCTTAAAGAGTACCTTTCAGCATTTCATATAATACTGGTTTGATGTTGATGAACTCCTTTAGCTTTTTCTTATCTGTGAAGCTCTTTATCTGCCCTTCAATTCTGAATGATAGCTTTGCTGGATAGAGTATTCTTGGTTGTAGGTTCTTGCTATTCATCACTTTGAATATTTCTTGCCACTCCCATCTGGCCTGCATAGTTTCTTTTGAGAAATCAGCTGACAATCGTATGTGTGCCCCCTTGTAGGTAATGAACTGTTTTTCTCTTGCTGCTTTTAATATTCTCTCTTTGTCTTTTGCTCTTGGCACTTTAATGATGATGTGTCTTGGTGTGGTCCTCTTTGGATTCCTTTTATGTGGGGTTCTGTGTGCTTCCTGGACTTGTAAGTCTATTTCTTTCACCAGGTGGTGGAAGTTTTCAGTCATTATTTCTTCAAATAGGTTTTCAGTATCTTGCTCTCTCTCTTCTTCTGGCATCCCATAATTCTGATGTTGATATGCTTGAAGTTGTCCCAGAGGCTCCTTACGTTATCTTCACATTTTTTTATTCTTTTTTATTTTTTTCTTTTCCAGTGGAGTGTTTTCTGATTCTTTATATTTCAAATTTTTGACTTGATTCTTGCTTTCCTCTAGTCTGCTGTTAGGTCTCTGTATAATATTTTTTATTTCAGTCAGTGTATGTTTAATTTCTAATTGGTCCTTTTTCATCTCTAGTTGGTCTTTTTTCATCTCCTCTTGGGTCTCGCTAAATTTATCCATCTTTTCTAGGAAATTCTTGAAAAACCTTATAACTGTGGTTTTGAACTCTATATCCAGTCATTTGTTTTCCTCCATTTCTTTTGTTTGTGATCTCTTCCTTTGTCTTCACATTTTCACTATGCTGGGAGAACTTTTGTGTTGGATTCTGCCTTATGATACAAGACTTGCAAAACTGCAAAAGCCTCTCTGTTGATTTTTGGAGGGGTGGAGTCTCAGGGCTTAATGGACCGCCTTTCCTTCCAGTCAGCTCTGCGCTACATGGCCAATGGGTCTCACGTGTCTCTGGGTAATAGCTCAAGTGGTCCCTATGCACACGAGCAATGCCTCTAGACCGCTGACTTTCTGGCTCACTTGTGCTCTGGGACCTTATGAGTCTGGGTCCCCAGGGTCTTGCCTGAAACTGGAGTTTAGTGCAGTTAGAAGTGGCACAATTGGGAGACTCTGTCTCCTGCACACTAGTGAAAGCCAGTGGCACAATCAGCAGTCGGTCTTTTGTGCACAGTGCTGTGCGTGCCACCAGACTTCTGCCCTTTCGTGGCTCCCCTAAATTTCCAAGCACTTCTCCCTTTTCACAGTCCAAATTCCCCCCATATGAGTTTCAGCCAGACCTGGGGTTCAGTGCAGTAGGATAAGGGGTTAAATGCAGTTGGGAGTCTCCTATCTCCCTCCTGCCAGAGGAGGATGCAGCCATGCAATCAGGCACCTGCTCTCTCCACTCACGCGTCTCCATACCTCAGCTTTTTGCAGCTCCTCTGGGTCTCTGTGAGCCCCTCTCTTTTCTTCTAGTTGTAGAATTTCTACTCATCCAGCTTTCCTGTGGTTCTGGGTGATGTTCATTCTGTCTTTTAGTTGTAGTTTTGAAATTGTTGTGTGAGGCAGCAGTTTAGGTGCTCACCTATGCCACCATCTTAGATTCTGCTTGCTAGTGTACTTTAAAGCTTTGAGGATGGAAAAAGTATGATTGTTGAAATTCTCTCATTATATAAAAACAGTTTTTGTGACAGACTATGAGTTCATAGTCTTTGATAAACATCTGCTTAAAGAAAAGGACTCAAAAGAAAAAAAAGCAATTTATCTAAGAAATGCTTTTTCCCTCATTGTATTTACACTTTTGCCAGCTTGATGAATATTTATTGACTATGTGTTCTTTGTTACTGTTGAGACAGCAAATATTTATCTGGAGCGGATGGTGTAACTTTCATTGTTCAAATGCTTAACATTCATTCTGATGTAGGGAATTTTTATTGTTGAACTTCTAATTTAGCAATATTAACTAATTGAAAATATGAATTATTCTGTCTGAGATGTCTGCTATATATATGTGTGTGTGTACACACACATACACACACACACTAAGTGGCCAGATTATTATGATCTCTGAACACATAATAATCTGGCCACTCAGTGTATATATAGAGGCCTGGTGCATGAATTTGTGTATGAGTGGGGTCCAGCCAGCCTGGCCAGGAGGAGGGAACATGGGTGGTTTCCTGGCCTGCCTGCTGGTCTAACTCCTGGTTGAAGGGACAATTTGCATGTAAGCCTTTTATGATATAGGATATACACTGAGTGGCCAGATTATTATGCATTCAGAGATCATAATAACCTGGCCACTCAGTGTGTGTGTGTGTGTGTGTGTGTGTGTGTGTGTGTATTGAAAATGGTATAAAATCAAATCAATGTAAAGATTTATTTTATTAAGTTAATATATATGTACATATATATGGCATAATAATGAATAAATGCTATAAAATTTTAGTAATTAGTTGTATATGAATTTATCATGGACTGTACTTGTTTCCTTTACTAATATCTCCATAATATATCCCCTTCAAAATTAAAAATAATTATATGTCTCAATACTTTTTGGATAGAATTTTTAAATATAAATCTATTTTTGAACTTCAAATGTAAGCATTTTTGTCCACGGTGCCCTACTTTACCTACCCTACATAGAAAGCCATAAGATTTCCTATTTTACCATGAGGAAACAATTAGAGAGAATGACATTTTTTCACTCTTAGTCACATACCCAATATTGGAATGATTAAAACTGGACCAATAAAAGTTTTATATTTAACTTAACACAGCTTTTAAAACTAAGTCAATGAGTAATATGTGTCAACATATAACAACTTTTAAACAAATAACATAGAAGTATTCAGTATATAGAATTTCACATGTCATGGTTTTTCAGTGATTACTACTTTTAGAAATAATTTCACCTACTATAAGATAAATTGTAAACACTATTCCATAGTTAGACAATTGTGCAATCAGCAATGGAATAATTCTAATTGATCACATGTTGAGCAAGTCAACTATTGTTAGAGTGACCATACATTACAGTTTGTCCAGGATAGTCATAGTTTATACTTATGGAATAAATATCAATAATACTTTCTTTGACTCTCAAAGATATCTCAGTTTGAATGCTAAGTTACATGCTTATTCTATCCTTCATGCAACCATATAAACCTAAGAGTTACAGGGTAAAATGCATAAAAGAACTATAAGCAAATGGTCCTTACCCAGAGGAGCACGTAATTTACGTTGCAAGAGGTATTACAAAATACTCCATAATTCTTTGTTTTAAAGTTCTAAATGTGTAGGAATTCACTAAATAGAGAAATGAATATGGATTAGAGTGGTTAAGGCTAGCGTAAATAGTTGCTCTGCTAAAGGATCTTGCAGACATGTGGTCACATGGACAAAAAGTTCCAGAGATAGAGATAATTATAGTTCACAGTTGATCAGACAGCAGTGGAAATGACTGAAGAGAAAGAAGAGTTTGGTGAAAAGAATAATTAACAAGGACTTAGACATTCTGTTCTTTTGTCCTAGCTTTGCCATTGGCAAAGTTTATGTCATTGAGTAAATTACTTCTCCCTTTTGACAGTAGTTCCTTCATCTATAAAAAAGCGAGTGAACTGGATTCATCCATTCATCAATTATTTATTGTGAGATTACTTTGTGAAAGGCACACCATGGAAGGACTATGTTCATTTTCTGCTCTAACTTATATGGCAATCACTTTTATTCCCAGGGTTCCCAGTGATATAGTATAGCTTGTTTGTAATCACGTGCTTCTCTGTCAGAAAAGAACATTTCTTGCAGGTAAGTGAACACAAAGCAGCAAATATTTGTTGTGTTAAATTGGCTTGAAACATACTAATTACTAAAATTTTATTAGCAAGTACCCTTTCCTAATTGGATTGGGATCATGTTTTCTTTCCCTGTGATAATGATGCAACCCCAGAATGGTAGTTGGTTTTTCCAGGAGAACCTGGCATAGCCATTATGCTACGGAGGCTATAGATGACTCAGCTGAGAAGCATGGGAACTGTGCACTGGTCTTTGTCATTCTCACAACTGAAGTCTGTTTCCTAATTGTTCTGCCACTCTGGAAGCTTGTTCTTGTCTCTAGTGCTAACCACCTAACAGGAGAGGTTCATTGGCAGCAAGTGAACAAGTATCTCTACCAACTTAAAGAAGCTGATAAGTCTTCTGTGAATCCGACTGGATCAAGGCTACAAACCCATGATTCTTGCCAAGTTTTCTTATCATGAGGAGCGGGGAAAGTGGCCCTGAGGCATTAGGATGGATTAGACATTACTTTTAATAATATACATGGACTCTCCACTAGAAAAGACTTGAGGTAGACCTAGTCAAAAAGAAATCTAAAGCATGAGACAAATTGTTGATATTCATCTTATATTTATTCTGTATTTTAAAATTGCAGTATAAGAACAATATTTATGTTTACCCATAAATAAATTTGGACCTTCTTAATATAGTCAATACAAAATACAAGATCAAATATGTTTAAGCTTATACTTTGTTTGCCTTTGTCAAGTCATAAAAAAGAGAATGACGTGTGTGTGTGTGTGTGTGTGTGTGTGTGGAAGTGGCAGGATATATTTAAAGCCATCTGACTAATGTTTGCTTTCAGTATTGCTAGTGGTGGTCATGGTCATAGTGGGAGAGAATGAAATAGAGAGAAATCAAGATTTTATGGAGAATTATTGAATGAAAAGTAGAAGTAACAAACATAGTAGTTATAATAGATGTTTGATCACAAAGGAGTGTTACAAGAAAAGCAAATTATTAAAATTTAGAAGTGAGGATATTTCTTTTCTCTATATTGTACTTAATACACAAAATGCTGATAAATATTACAACCCTGCACTTTTTGTACAGTTAGGCATGGGAAGGGAAACTAAAGTCCTTATTATTCTTAGTACCTTTCATAATTTACAAAAAATAAAAGTAAATTTCAAGTGCTAAGCAATTTCTACTAGGTTTCCACATCGTCTCATTGGAATTGGAATTTTTTTAAAATATTTTTTATTGATTTAAGAGAGGAAGGGAGGGGGAGAGATAGAAACATCAATGATGAAAAAGAATCATTGATTGGCTGCCTCCTGCATGCCCGCCACTGGGGATCAAGCCCACAACCCCGAGCATGCACCTTGATGGGGAATGTAATCTTGACCTCCTGGTTCATAGATTGACACTCAACCGCTGAGCCACAACAGCCAGGTACATTGGGATTTTAAAATTTTAGTGGTTTTTTTTTCCCCAAGAAATACATTTAAATGTAAATGTACTAAGGCAACCACATAAAGCATGAACTCAGAAATATGAACAGCTAAAAAGGAACTCATAGAAGATGAAAACAGGTTGTAAATTAATCATTGGAAATCTGTCTTTTCAACTATACTGCATGTGAACTTTATTTTTTTATATTTTATTGATTTTTTACAGAGAGGAAGGGAAAGAGATAGAGAGTTAGAAACGTAGATGAGAGAGAAACATCGATCAGCTGCTCCTGCACACCTCCTACTGGGGATGTGCCCATAACCGAGGTACATGCCCTTGACAGGAATCGAACCTTTCAGTCCACAGGCCAATGCTCTATCCACTGAGTCAAACTGGTTAAAGCTGCATGTGAATTTTAAATCAATCTGTTTGATATTGCTAGTATATCAAAATATTAAATGTTGAAAACATCTAACTAAAAAGAAAGAAGTAGGAAGAGGAAAAGCAAAAGCAAAAATGCATATGGAATCACTTGACAATGTGCTGAAATATTAATCTGCAGACATCTCTAAGTTTATGTTTAAAATTAAAGATATTTTGAAAGCAGATTATTTCTTTTGAAAATGTGCTCAATAATTTCAATGTGCACAAGCAAACACAATATAAACCTGTGCTCATTTTCTGTGTGCGTGCATGTGTGTGTGTGTGTATATGTGTGTGTGTGTGTGTGTGTGTGTGTGTGTTTAACCTTTGTTCTGGAAAAATAACAGCATTATTGAGGACAGGAATAAGACAGGAGAAAGAAAATGAAGATGCTAGCTCATACTGAGATCTGGAGAACTTGAGCAAGGCAAACTTGTTTTTTAAAAGGCAGTGAGGAGGTTTCTTTTTTGCAAGTGAAGAAAACTGAGACTGATTAAGGGTAAGTGAGTTTTCAGAACAAAAAGAAAGGAAGCTGAATTGAAACCAATGGGATGGTATATATACTTTTTCTTCCTGCGAAGATAAGAAATTTTGTTGGACAGGAAGTGTAGTAACGAGATAGGTTTATACCTATGGTGTTTCAGGGCAAACAACTGGGCTCTATAACAAAGTTATAGAATACTTTATATTTTTAATGTAGAAGGAAATGACTGACTAAATGGAATACTTCACTGATTTTCCCAAGCAAACCTACTTACAAAATGTCAGAAATAGAGAGTGCCTTCTCAGATGAGCTAATGTGAATCCACTCATTCCCAAACCATGTATAGAGAACAGGTTGAGAGGGACCCATAAAATAGCCTCAAGAGAGTTCAATACTATGTAGAAATTAATAATTTAAGAACAAAGTCTGTTTATTGTAACACCTTCAAATATGGATTTAACAGCATCTGCAGCTATCCATTTTTTAAAAAGAATTTTTTATTGAATTTTTGGAGAGAGGGAAAGGGAGATGGAGAGAAAAACATTGATATGAGAGTGAAACACTGATCGGCTGCCTCTTGCACACCCCCTACCCAAGATCAAGCCCACAACCATGGACATGTGCCCTGACTAGGAATCGAACCAGCAACCTTTCTTTGCACAGAAAGAAGCCCAACAAACTGAGCCACACCTGCCAAGGCTGTGGCTATTTATTTTTGAGATGCAGAGGCATGAAATGTATTCGCAGAGACTTTCAGTTAGTAAACCTATATAGCAACTGTATTATAAATACACCACTTTAAAAGTGATTATTTGTAATATGTTTTCCATCATTATGTGATACTAGTGGCCCAGTGCACGAAATTCATACATGGGGGGAGGGAATGTTCCTCAGCTTGGCCTGCATCCTCTCCAATCTGGGACCCCTCAAAGGATGTCCTACTGACAGTTTACATTCCTCTCACAATATGGGACTGCTGGCTCCAGCCACTCACCTGCCTGCCTGCCTGCCTGATTGCCCCTAACCACTTTGCTTTCCTGCCTGATCTCCCCCAACTTCCCCCCTGATGGCCTGCTCACTTCAAACTACCCCCCTGCTGTTCTGATCGCCTCCAACTGACCCCCACTGATGGTCTGCTCACCCACAACTGGCCCCCTGCTGGTCTGCTTACCCCAATGGCCCCTGCTGTCCCATCCTGGCCTGATCACTCCCTGGCAACTCAAGGTTCCAGCCCCTCCTTTTTTATTTTTATTTTCTTTTCCTTTTTTCAGCGCCTCCTTGAACGGAGGCTAAGGCTGTCTGGAAGCAAGTATCTAGGATTTATCTTCTATAATAGAAACTTTGTAGCCTTGAGTGGAGGCCAGGGCAGGCCAGGAAGCTTGGCTTCCTCCATCACCAGGGGCAACCCAAGCATCCTGCTTGCTCCAGCTCCATGGCTGTCTGCCATCTTGGCTGGGTTAATTTGCATACTTGCTCCTGATTGGCTGGTGGATGTGGCTTGGTATAGTGGAGTGATGGCTAATTTGCATGTTTCTCTTTTATTAGTGTATATTATCTCATTACATAATGTAATAATATGTCAACTGTTTCAATAATATTCTAAGGGAAGAATGAATATTCTTACCAATTTTTAAGATTTCTGGTTTTGCTTTTGCTTGAGCAGCTCCATAAATTAATATTTATTTGGTACATTATTTTTATTATGAAAAGAAAAACAAATGGCTTCTCTTGTTATCTATTGATACTGTTGTAATTTAACCTAAATACTTGATCAAACTTTTATTGATTCCTATTCATGTGATAAAACAATATGAAATAACATCTCAAATGCTATTTAGTAATGGTTAACTTGCAAATATTGTTAAATTCCATTTAAAAATTATTTGAGGAATGTGTTTTTTAAAGGAAAAACATCATGATCAGAGTATGGATGGACACATCACGCTTGTTAGGGGACTCCTAGCCTTTCTCTGTCATACTATAAGTAATCCTTCCTGGTTATTTCAAGTAATATTTTCAATCTAAAATCAAGGAGGCAAGTGCTCACGTGTCCTCTTCCAGGTTTGGAAATTACAAGGAGGAGGACATGGTGGCAACTGTTACCATGATTGATTTCCTTGGGCTAGATAATTGACCAGCTGATAGTAATCAATACATTGTGGACTCTCTCAGAACAGTGAAACTGTTACATTAAAACTCCTCAAAATAGAACAAAGAAGAAATGTTTTGAATTTTAAAGATTTTGAAGTGCAAGTACCTTTTCCATGTCATTTCTTCTTCCAAAGAACACAATTAATGTTTAAGCCATGTGTTTTTCACAGATTATAATGTTGCAATTGTAAAATGTATATCCAAAAGATAATAGTAATAAAATGATAGATTCTTCATTTTAGTTTTGTAGTAAACTTGCATAATGCTCCATTAGAAAACTTTGTAGAATTATAAATAGATATGAGAAGATTCATATATGATTAACGTATTTTACAATCTTCTTGTCTTTGAGTATGAAGTGTATTACAGGTTAAGTTCAAGCCAGCAAACAAGAATATTTTTAGAACTACATAACTCTCAAAACTGAGATATGGTATGCCATAATAGCAAAATAATAGTAATTATAAAGTAAATATAATTATAATTGAAATAAAAATACATAATTAATGTCTTTATTCAACAAATATTTACATAACACCTAATATCTACAAGGTATTTTCCATTTATAATCTGTTCTTAATGATAATCATCTAAGCCACTTAGTAATGGAAGTACTGTAGTATTTTCAATTGTCTTATTGATAATGCATCCCTGAATCATGAAAAGCAGGACCAGATGTTACCACTCTCTTCATTTCTTCTTAAATGTATTTTATATTCTCTTTTAATGGAAAGGTGGAACACACGTTATTAGGAGTTATTATTGAGTAGGAATAATCAAGGGAAGTTTAGTAAATGACATTGTTCTCTAAACAGAGGTGAAGTACACTCCATTAGGAAGTAGAGCATTAAAGGCTTTGTCAATAACATCTTATTATTTGCAAGAACTCTGGTAGAATTTTATCCACATTTTTGTTGTTGTTTTATATATATTTTTTACTGATTTCAGGGAAAGGAAGGTAGTGGGAGATTCAATGATGAGAATCAACAATCAGCACCACCCCCCAACACTGGGGATTGAGTCCACACTTGGGCATGTACCCTTACTGGGAATCGAACTGTGACCTCCTGGTTCATGGCTTGATGCCTAACCACTTAGCTACACTGGCCAGGCAGAATTTTATCCACATGCTGATCTTATGAGTCTCAAATTTTATTACAGGGAAGGTAAATGTTACAGTTTGTCCAGGCTATATCATGCCACTATTAAGCTTGACAGTAAATGTTTAACAGTTGTATTTTTGGTAACAAAGTATGCATATTTAAAAATTATTGAAACTCTTTGAATTTCATATTCAATGCAATCAAACTAACATCTTATGCTAAATGCAATGAAGACAAACACAAATTCTGTGCACTCAAATAATTTATATCCTAGGGGTAGAGATATCCTAACACCATTTTAAAAGTAGGACTCTTCTACCTTATGCATTTGACCATCATCTTTCATTTTATTATGCTTTTTGTTTTTTCAACTCAAACTATAAAGTGTACATCGATAGGAGATTTTCTGGTTAAGCAGATGCTACCTGAATACATTGATTTGTAAAAATTACAAATAGATTGAGATATTCTCTAACATAAAATTAATTTCTGCTTTTTGCTGAGTCCTTATCCTATACAATAAACGCCTAATATGCAAATCAACGAATGGCAGAACAACTGGTCACTATGACGTGCACTGACCCCCATGGGGCAGATAACTCAACTCAGGAGCTGCCCACAGCCCACAGGCCCCAGACCGGCCAAGGCAGGTGCCAGCAGGGACCCCCAATTGCCCCAGCTGTTGCCCAACAGATCAGTCCTGATTACCGGCCAGGCCTAGGGACCCTACTCATGCACAGATTTTGTGCATCAGGTCTATAGTAATAATATAAAATCAGGGCCCTTGTATTCTGTTGGAGGCTTTTCTGATATTGATACCTTAGTATATTCTCATTTCTGACTAGCTCTTTTATTTAAGTTTCTGTGTGTTTTTTTCTAATTGATTAGTTTTTAGGAAAAAAAAATATTGTCATTCCAAACTTGGTTGTATATAGTCATTCATACAAGATCAACAAGGGAAAATTGAATTTCCTTTGAATAATTATTTTACACATTTTACTTTTTTCCTTTAAAATTGTTCTCAAGAGCACTGAAGGATAGCTATATTTCCCAGCAGACAATAATGAAAAATGATCATTGAGAAAGGATATTATGCCATTTCAACAGGATGTGGTCTTGGTTTAGGAAGTGATAAAATAAACTGCATTCATTTCCATGTATCTTTGGAAATATCAAATCTACATTTTCATAGCCTCATTCTTACTATTGTACCCTACAGAAGAAAAGGTGCAAGCCTAGCAAAAAGAGGAAGTTTCTGTAAATTATGTAAGCTTTTCATCAATACTATGTGGTATCTGTATCAAAACTTTAAAAAAAAAACACCTCAAGAAAATCTCATTTTATTTTATTTATTTTTTAAATATATTTTATTGATTTTCTACAGAGAGGAAGAGAGAGGGATAGAGAGTTAGAAACATCTATGAGAGAGAGACATTGATCAGCTGCCTCTTGCACACCCCCTACTGGGGATGTGGCCTCAACCAAGAAGGTACATGCCCTTGACTGGAATCGAACCTGGGATCTTTCAGTCCACAGACTGACACTCTATCCACTGAGCCAAACCGATTTTGGCAAAATGTCTCATTTTAAAACTATTGTAGGAATACACAGCATTTTACAAATAACTTGGGTGGAATAATAAGTAGGAAATTTGCTACCAACTTTTTGCATATTTCTGTTACAAATAACTAAGGAAAATATTTTGGCAAAGCAGCAGCTATTTTCAAGAAAATAATTAGAAACTAAGAGACCTACTTTTTTTAAATATATTTTTATTGATTTTACAGGGACAGGGAGAGCCAGAAACATCAATTATGAACGAGAACAATTAATGAGCTGCCTCTTGTACATTCCCCACAGGGGATCAAGCATCCAAACCCACGCACGTGTCCTGACTGGGAATCAAACCATGACCTCTTGGTTCATAGGTTGATGCTCAACCACTGAGCAACATTGGTCAGAGTAGGAGACATCATTTTCTAAAAAAAAAGGAGAAATAATGCTATTATTAATGAAGCGGCTGTGAATTTTATGATGTCACATTACTTTTGCTCCCTTTATGAATTTTGTTCTATATAAGTGAGGTTCCTGGATAAATGAGATTTTGCCATTTACAGTGCATTTTTAAAAATGTATCTTTATTGTTGAAAATATTATAGATTTCCCCTTTTTTATCCATTGACCTCCTTTATCTCACACCCACCCCTCCCAGGCCTTCATACAGAGCATTTTAAAAAATAGATCTCTGGTTCACAAGAAGATAGAAGCTAGGTTACTGATTTGTATTTTAAGAGAAGTGGATAGAACAATATTAATTACTTTGTAGTCTCTATTGTGTCTTCCTGAATGTAATCAGTATTTTAATGCAAATTTCTCATTACCATAATGTTTTGTTAGCCTTCACATATTATTTGTTAACACCTTGATTTTTTTTAAGTAAAATTATAAATCACAGATATATTGGGTGAATAGTACAAGATAGGAAGAAGCAAGGAGGTTTTGAGCTTTGAGTTTGTCTTTACTGCAAAACCAAAATTAATTAGTTTTAACAGGATAAATCCCTCAGTGTGAAAGTACTTTGCTAAGAAATCATAAAAGTACTAATAATTAAAATACAAAGCTACTTTCATAGGCTGACAGTTATTAATTTCATGTTCTTGAGCTGGCTCAATTTCAGGCACTTGAATGCTAAACAAAGAAATGTTTCTTTAGTTTTGTCTTCAAGAGCAAAACAATCCCTCAAAGCTCCAACTGAGAAATAACTGCTCTATAACATGTAAAGAAAACAGATTTTAGATTTAAATTGGTGAACCAGTGTTTTTGGAGGTTTATTCCCTTCACTCTATCTTGCAACTTCGATAGTTAGTGGAACAGTTTGGGAGTTCATGTGCTTGCCTAAGTGAATAGCTAAGACTGTTCAAAGATCCATGTAGCTTGTTGGAGTTAGTTTTGTTTTAGGCAATAGACACATTTTTGAGAATTTGTAAGTAATGGAACTTTTACCAAGTAAGTCATGGAAACTGTTTAAAGAACCTCATGAGTCTTCTGGATTCACATAGGAGGATGAATAGAACTATTGCATTGTTTCCCTTTAATTTCCTACTCCTCTACTCACTCTTTAATCAGATTAGCATGTTATTCTTGCAAATTGAACATGTTCCTTCCTTCTTAAGACTTTTTAAGTTGGAAGATCATCTACTTATGGGATATGAAGATTTTGCTACTTGAGCCTCTCTGTTTATAAGAGTTACATGCTTCCATTAATAAAATAAGTACTGCTAGAGGCTTTGAGGTAATTATTTTAATGGAACTGAAAGTATTAACAATTAGTAGCAACACGCTGTGTAAATATATTTAAAGTAGCATATTAGGGAGAATCCAAGATGGCAGCATAGGTAAACACCTACACTGCTGCCTCCCACAACAACTTCAAAATTACAAATAAAAGACAGAATGGACATCATCCAGAACCACAGGAAAGCTGGCTGAGTGGAAATTCTACAACTAGAGGGAAAGAGAGGGGCTCACAGAGACACAGAGGAGCTGCAAAAAGCTGAGGTATGGAGACGCGCCCGCTGAGAGAGCAGGTGCCGGTGAATCTGGCTGGCTTTCTCTGGCGGGAGGGAAATGGAGACTCTCAAAGGCATTGAACCGCTTATCCTATGACACTAAACCCCAGATCCAGCCGAAACTCATAAGGGGGGCGTTTGGACTGTAAGAAGGGAGAGGTGCAGGGAAATTTAGGGGAGTCGCAAAAGATCAGAGGTCTGGTGGCTCACAGAGTCAGACTGCTGATTGTGCCGCTGGCTTTTACGAATACAGGGGAGACAGACCCTCCCAATTGTGCCACTTCTGACTCCACTAAGCCCCAGTTTCGGATGAAACCCTGGGGAACCAGACTCATGTGGTGCTGGAGTGCAGCAGAGCCAGAAAGGCAGTGGTCCAGAGGCACTGCCCGCTCACGGCACAAGGACCGCTCCAGCGATTACTCAGTCACGTGAGACTCAGGGGCTGTGAAGGGTGGGGCCAACTGGAAGGCAAGGCGGTTCCTTAAGCCCTGAGACTCCACCCATCTCAAGCTCAACAGAGAGGCTTTTGCGGTTTTTCAAGTCTGGTATCATAAGGCTGAATCCAACACAGAAGTTGTCCCGCCATAGTGAAAATGCAGAGACAAGGGAAGGGATCACAAACAAAAGAAATGGAGGAAAACAAATGACTGGATATAGAGTTCAAAACCACGTTTATAAGGTTTTTCAAGAATATCCTAGAAAAGTTGGATAAAGTTAGCGAGATCTAAGAGGAGATGAGAAAGAACCAACTGGAGATGAAAAAGAACCAACTAGAGATGGAAAAGGACCAAGTAGAAATTAAACATACACTGACTGAAATAAAAAATACTATACAGAGATCTAACAGCAGACTAGAGGAAGGCAAGAATCAAGTCAAAATTTTGAAATATAAAGAATCAGAAAACACTCCACTGGAAAAGCAAGAAGAGAAAAGAATGCAAAAATGTGAAGATAATGTAAGGTGCCTCTGGGACAGCTTCAAGCGTACCAACATCAGAATTGTGGGGATGCCAGAGGAAGAGAGAGAGCAAGATACTGAAAACCTATTTCAAGAAATAATGACTGAAAACTTCCCACATCTGGTGAAAAAAATAGACTTACAAGTCCAGGAAGCATACAGAACCCCATATTATAAAAGGAATCCAAAGAGGACTACACCAAGACACATCATAATTAAAATACCAAGAGCAAAAGACAAAGAGAGAATATTAAAAGCAGCAAGAGAAAAACATTTCATTACCTACAAGGGAGCACCCATTCGACTGTCAGCTGATTTCTCAACAGATACAATGCAGGCCAGATGGGAATGGCAAGAAATATTCAACGTGATGAATAGCAAGAACCTACAACAAAGAATACTCTATCCAGTAAAGCTATCATTCAGAATTGAATGGCAGATAAAGAGCTTCACAGGTAAGAAAAAGCTAAAGGAGTCCATCAACTCCAAACCAGTATTATATGAAATGCTGAAAGGTACTCTTTCAGAAGGGGAAGAAGTAAAAGGTAAAAGATAAAAAATTATCAACAACAAATATGTATCTATCAACAAGTGAATCTAGAAATTAAGTGAATTAAAAATTTGATCAACAGAAAAACTGGTGAATATAATAGAATCAGGAGCACAGAAAGGGAGTGGACTGATAATTCTCAGGGGGAAGCAATGAGGGGTGTACAGGGAGAGACTGGACAAAAATCATACACCTATGGACGAGGTCAATGGGAGGGAGGTAAGGGAAGAAGGAAGGGTGGGAGATTGGTGGAGGGGAGCTATGGAGGGGAAAAAAGAGAAACAAATGTAATAATCTGAATAATAAAGATTTAATTTAAAAAAATAAAGTAGCATACTAATTAAGGTCTTGCTTCTCAATGCTGAGTTTCTTAATTGTGATTGGCCCATAGTTAAGAAGTAAATGGCTGAGGGCCTCAGGGTATGGATTAGACACACAGAGAGATGAGTCAAGAGATAATGGTGGCTCCAATAATCGCCCAAATATATTCTCTATGAAAAGCATTTCATGAGGAGAAAAGCAGAACACAGCATTTTTCAGGAAGGCACTGTGGCTAACTACAGAGGAAATACACATGAAAACAGCATAAGGAAAGGCAGCACTTAATGCCTCCATTGGGGGCAAATGGAATTTCCAAGCTGGTGACAATAGTCCCTGTTCTATTGAGCTCTAAAAAGCCACTTAATTTAAAAAGAGGGGCAGAAGTAAGAGAAAGCTCATGAAGAAAAGAAATATAAATATCAGGTGGTGACAGGAATGGAAAATATGTAAGAAAATAGGTACTTTAAGGCTCACATAAAAAAAAAGACCTCAAGAATACATTATGAATGCAGCAGCTTTGTGGGGAAGGGTAGAATCCCTCTACCTTTCTTTAGTTCTTATGAATGGACTAATAATAAGTAATAAAATTGACACAAGAGTAGATTTATGGGATAAAAATCAATTTAATACACATGCACATGAGACTCATGATATTCAGATCATAAAATGGGGCCCAGAGAAATGATGATCCAACCAGGTCTTATACTTTTTTATTTATTTTTATTTAAACATTTAAAAAATTAATTTGAGAAAGAGAAGGGAAGTGAGAGGGAGAAAGAGAAAAACATTAATTGGCTGCCTTCTGCATGCCCTCTTACTGGGGATCCAGCCAGCAACCTGGGCATGTGCCCTTGACCTAAAATCGAACCAGCGACCTATAGGTATATAGAATGACACTCAACCAAGTGATCCACACTGGCCAGGGCAATAAACAAACAATGCATTCATAAGAAATTGAAAGGGGGGATATACATTTATAAAGAATTGAAACTGTACATGATTGGAATCTATGTACAGTTTGGATATTCATTAATGAGAAATTTAAACAAAGCAAATGAGAAGAGACAACAAACTTTGATTATGACTCCAGCTGTGAGTTGTTTAAGTATAACAATTAGGGGTATCTTCCAGATGTAGGAAGGACATCTTTCACATGGGATATTTATCTCTTGCTTTTGTTTTATTCATTTATTTATTTAGTAGAGACCCAGTGCACAATATCATGTGAGACCCAGACCCACTGTGTTGGCAGGGCCCAGACAGACTCCCACCAAGTTGGGCAGGAGTGTGGGACCCAGGGTTAAGTCCCCACCTACCCGTGCACACCTCACTCTGTACACCCTTACCAGGACCCGGGAACCTGAAACCCAAGTACATTGTGTCCTTGACCAAGAATCGAACCAGCAACTCTCTGGTAAGAAGGCTGATTCTCTAACCACTGACCAATGCCGGCCAGGGCTAGCTCCTACTTTTAGAGGAGCAGATACTGTAATTCAGTGTTCTTGCCATGGCAATTTCTTAAGTAACTTTAATTCAAAATGACCAATATGAGATTGTGGGATAGCTTGGGGTGGCCTACTCTGGGCTCCAACAGCTACATAAAGGGAGATTTAATGAATATGAGAAAATACAATGGAAAAGCTAAAAAGTAGTCCAGCCCTAGCCAGTGTGGCTCAGATGGTTGGGCATTGTCCAGTGCACTGAAAGGGACAAGAGAAAGCAAAGTGGGGAAATTTCTGAGATTGGATAAAAAGTAAAAATGAAAGGAGAAATACTTATTTTACATTGGTGGATACAGGTTAGTTAATAGTTAAGAATTCACCTAATACCAATAACAATGAGGGATTCTGTGGTCTGCTTTGGTGCAGTGATTATACACTGAGGGGTCTGGAAAAATGAAATTATTTTGACATTCAAACGTTATGTTTCTGTAGATGCAAAAAGGCAGTAGACAGGCTCAATTAAGGTAGAGTTTGACCTTTGTCAAGGAAGATACTGGTCTAGGACATGACTACCTGCCATGACTCGCTTTTATTTGGAAGTTTTATTTTCAGACCATCCTATGTGGTTACTGGTACTTTAGGTCTCTGAGTTTTCAAGGCCACCTTGCAGGCCTCCCCTGAGCTTGTCAGGTTTAGTATGTGGCCCCTTTTTGTCCATACTATTTTCCTCAAGTATCTGCAAGTAGTTTGCTTAGCACTGTTCAATTCAGTATCAGATTACTAAATGCCTGTAATGGGTTCAGAATAGTTCCCCAACATGTGCATCTTTGGCATGGAGATTATTTTGAGTTAAAGATAATCAAGGCCCAGCAGATTCAAGGAAAACTTTACCTATCCTTGAACTGCCTAAAATAATTTAGAAAGGGGGCCTGCCACAGGAAGAGAGCTATTACCAGAAATAACTTTTTTTTATCTGAATGATCTATCTGTACGGCAGGGCAAACATCTGATTGCCAAAAAAATCTGCTTTTCTTATGATCCTCTGAATTACCCTTTGAAGCCCCAGGCTCCTATTCCCCTTCCTTTGCTCAGGATGGTATATAAGCCTCAACTTCTGGACTTGTCCTTGCTTCTTATATCTTTGTAGGGACCCCATAGGTACATAATTAAGTGTTTATCTTATGTTAATCTGTCTAATGTTGATTTGATTATTATACCATCTGAAAGCACTTAGAAGAGGGGAGAAAAAATTGTCCTCCCTTACATCTACTGTGTACCAGGTTTTAGGGACTCCAAATGGATTAAATTATAGTAGCTGTCAATTAATTGCATTTAGCCTGATAGAGAACACAGATGCACAGACAAAATTATAATGTTATTAAAACAAAAATGAAATAAGTATGAGATTCACAAGTAATGTAGAGGAGGGAAAGCCTGGCACTGTCAGGGAGCTTTACCAAGGACATGGTATATGTAATAGTATTCTGTGTAATAACTCAGGTATCGAAGTATGGAAAGAGTTCAAAGGTCATTTCAGAAAGGAGAAACAGAATGTGCCAAGACAGAGATGTCTGAAAACAGCACAGCCTCTGTAAAAGCGGAAATACAGTTTTCCCTCTACAAAGAAAGATTAACAAGAGAAAAACAAACTGAAACTTATTGCATGTATGACCTCCTCTATATATGGGAGATACCCAGCAAGTGTGTAACTACCTGAGATGTCCATGATCACCACGTTAAATATCATCTTCATTGAGATCCAAGATGGATTCAGAGTATGTGAAAGATACACTCACCTCCTCCCAGGACCAAACTGGAACGGCAACTAAATTAAAGAAATTATCCTGAATAACCAAACTGAGGACTAGCCGAATAGAAGTCTTATTACCAAAGATTTCCATAAGAAGTCACATTGAGACTGATAGGAAGGGTGGAGACATCCCATGGGCAGTGGCTCAGACTCCAGTGGGATATCTCAGCTGCAGACATTTCCCCTGATGAATGTAGAGGGGGTGTGGTCTCAGTCCTACGTTGTACTCCCAATCCTAGAGCACAAGACTTGAGAAGAGGCCCCTGCACATCTGGCTGTGAACATCAGAGGGGATTCTGTCCACCGAGGAGAGACAGGAGTTGACTAGAGACATGAGACCCCTCTTAAAGGAACAATGTGGAAAATATCATTCACAGCTACTCACTCCATGCTCCAGCAAAGGAAGGAAGGTTGAGCTTAACTGGAGTTGTGTGAGTAGAGACAGGATTGTGGCTCTCTGGAAAGTGCAGAAGGAACAACTGCCAGGTCCCCTTTCTGAATCACTCTCCTGCATCACAGACACCATCTTCCTTGGGTGGAGCACTCTCCTCTTTATGACATCAGCCCCACCCTCAAGATTCTGTGTTGCCCAACCTTGTGAGCTCATGCCCTGAAGAGGACAGCTGCCTGGCCCCAGAGTGTAAATGTCCCGGCAGACTCAGGATTGTGTCAGTGAATGAGTGGTGTGATTTTGGGGTGGAGAGCTCTCCCTCCAATTTCCCATGAACCTGACTGATGCATTCTCCTCATGGGAAATCCTCTAGCCCCACCCTTTAAGAGGACAGACAGTCTCTCCCTCTCCACTTCTGGGAGCCCCTCTATGACAAGGTCTGGTCAGAATCTCTGATAGATTGAGTTGTGTGGTTTTGGACGAAGGCCACTACTCTCACTTTCCCCCAAGCCTGAACAGCACCTCTCCCATAAGGAAGAGCTACTAGCCTCACCTTCTGACTCCCAGTATTCCTGCCCTATTGAGCTCAGGCTCCTAGAAGTGTAACTTCTACTCTATTTTCTGGACTTCTCCAGTTTCTGATGTTTCACAGAAATAATCAGGACCAAGAGATAGGCAATTAGTTACCTACAAGGGAGCTCCCATAAGACTGTCAGCTGATTTCTCAACAAAAACTTTACAGACCAAAAGGCATTGGAATGAAATATTCAAAGTGATGAAAAACAAGGACCTATAAGCAAGACCACTTTACCCAGCAATATCATTTAAAATTGAAGGAAAGGATTCTAGAAGATAGTAGTAGTACAGCAAAATACAGGTAACGGCTAGCAGTATATGCCTCTTTGGCCTAAGATTATTTTGAGATGATTATTTCTGAGAAACATGAGACACTGGAGAAGCCAAGAAAACAGAGTAGAAGTTACACTTTTGTAAGGGAAACTTACATGTGTAAAGGATATCTCCATTTGTAAGAGTGTGTCCCTCTGTACTAGGAAGAGAAGGAAGACTACATCACAAGAGAACCTGATTCATTGACAAAGTGCTTCTATTTTTCTTTTTTCTTAAACAATATATAAACTAACAAGTTAATTTTATTGTTAATATTATTATTTCTTAGATTGTGTACTTTAGATTTTTCCTATATATCCTATTTTTAGCAATTTTAAGAATTTTTCAGAAACATGAGAACGAACTATACTGGGAGCTCATATAAGTTTTAGGTTTCTGTTCAACAGAATAAGAATACTTCAGGATCTTCTCTTTCCTTATTAGGATATGGAAACTAACAGGTCCCAGCCAGTATAGTTTAGTGATAATTTATTTATTGCCTGAACCCTAGTTACAAATACTTTAATATTAACAGTCTTTGACTACAAGGGAACAGAAATACATCATTTCAGATACAGGCATTATATTCTCCATTTTCTCCAGTCATTTCATGTTATTTTTGATATATGTTCATGATAATTATGGTAGTGAATTCATAGTGCCTAATACACTTTTCAAGCACTTGGGAAGATATTCTATTTTCAAGTATTAATTTCAGTTTTTTTCAATACAATTTAAATGTTATACAGAAAAAATAATAGTTGGCAGTACATTTTGTCTCCTTTGTCTATTAGCCAACAATACAAACACTTCTTATTCTTGTGGGACTTATTCTCACTGATTATTTTTATAACTCCTGATACAATATGATGCAGCAGTCTTTATTTTAGTACAAAGAAATACAGTATTTATTCTACTGTTAATCACATTTTTCTCTGAAAGAATGCTTTTGTGTGTGTGTGTGTGTGTGTGTGTGTGTGTGTGTGTGTGTTTCAGGGCAGTGGTGTGTCAGCAAGGTTTTTAGCTATAATTGTAAGGAGTCTGCAAAAAGCTGATAATCTTTAGTCCTTTTTAATTTCAAAGAATATGCATATAATATCACCATTCAATCATTTCTTTATCCAATGACAGGTGAGGAGTAGGAAACATGTTTTTTTTTTACCTATATAAGAATGCAACTGTAGTTTTGCATGACTTTTTATGAAAAATAGATAGTTCAAGCCTAACATGTCTTGTACTATCTTGACAGATTTATCTATCTTGACAGATCTAGGCAATGAGGACAAAATGGATAGCATAGATCTCTAAGCTGACTAAATTTATGTTATTCATTACTCTATTGTAATCATTAAAGTACCATATAAACAACTAACCAATGCTCATTAAGCAGAGATGAAAGGAAAATCCTAGAGTTAAATTTTCAGATCACTTAAAAGATAAAACAGGTCCCAAGTGGTACTCAGTTGAAGGTATTGAGAGTATTGAGAAATTACTTGTTATACTCCGAAGGTTTTTTTTTTTTTAAATTCATTGCAACACATCAATCCATGTATAACCATCAATGTTTTCTTATCTCAACTCATTACCATGATTTACCACACCTTAATGACAGAGTCCTAGGTAATTTTCTCTAGCCTCATCTTATGCAACTCATTCACTATTCTGCAGCCACAGTGGTGTACACTCACCCTAAGCTATTTACACTATATATTCACTCTGGAACACTATTTTCTCAGATCTTCAAATGACTAATTCTCCTCATTTTTAGAGTTTCAGGTTATATGTCACTATCTCAAATTACTCAACCATACCTCTCACGTTTTTCTATTTTATTATATTTTTCACAGAACTATTACTATATAAAGTTACCTTATTTGTTCACTTCCTTATTCAATCTCTGCCAGCCCCTGTATGTATTGAAATTCCATGCTAGCCAGGACATCACCTGTCTTGTTCAAAACTTTCTCAAGCAGCCAGTTTGCATATTTATTGAAGTATAATAAGTAATAAAAATAAGTATAATAAGTAATAAAAATAGGTATCAGTCAACTAGTTAAGTCTTAGATCTAGGATGTTCAGGGGTGTGGAATTAGGGAATGATGTAGGAGCTCTTGAAAAGACTTCAGAGGTGGGATATAATGATAACAAAAGGACTAGAAAATAAGACCTATGAAGGGAAAATGGTGATATAAGTTGGAGCAATACTACTCCAAAATAACAACTATATCCATTATAGTTTTTCGTTTTTATAGTTTACAGTGTACTTTTGCATGTATCAACTCCCTTAACTTTTTACATAATAATCATGTACCTTTTTTATAATTGTCACTATTTTATGGGCATTGAAACTTTGGAACAGAGAATTTAAGCGTTTTGTCCAAAGTCACATAGCTATATGGTATAATTCATGTTTTCTTAGTCTCATGTCCAATATTTTTTTCATGATACCACTTCTAATTTGGCCTGCAGAGCAAGGTATTTTTTGATATAATAAACAAAGACTTTTCTCATTAGAAATTATAAATCCTGATAAACATTATCCCAGATTGTTCCCATATATCTTTGGAATTCATTGGGAATAGATATGCATCTGTCTGGTATGGCTTGGAAGGTCTGATTCGAGGGTAAGTGATTACTTAGACATGGTCTCTTCAAACTCTAAGATTTTGTGGTCTTTTTTGGGAAAAACTTTGAACTTTCAAAATGAATTATTTAAGTTTATTAATACTTAAAATTTGACCAAATGATACTAACCTTTAAACTTTATATCACAACTGGACTTGGCTCTAGGATGTGCTCACTGCATGGGGTGTGCACATTTTTATTCAATACCTAGAGCATGCAGTGTGAGCGTAATGGAGATTGTAAGATAGCCAGGAGGGTAGAACATGAATTATTAAAGAGTAACTTTATGCTTCATGTAGACTTATTATTTCTTTATCTTAAGCTTCTTAATAAACCTGCTTCCAAACTCTTAGTTCCATATCCTAGATTCCACATTCATAACTGACATCTGCATACTGCTTCTATTTTTATAAATATTTTTATCCCTTTATTTTATTTAAATTAAATGTTTGTTAGAATTTCACATGGATAGTCAAAGTTAGCTTCCAGTACAGAAGCATTTTTTTTTAATAGAACTATAAAAAACACATGGGAAATATAATTTTTTATTTTCATAAATTTATTGAAATTTATTTTTCTGACACATCAGATGTTCTCTATTTATAGTTGATAACTGAAATCTCCATAATATGATTTTACCCCATAATAATATGAATATATCTTCTTGTGCTCATCTAACTGGATGTTTCATTTTTTAAAAAATATATATTTTATTGATTTTTTACAGAGAGGAAGGGAGAGGGATAGAAAGTTAGAAACATTGATGAAAGAGAAACATCAATCAGGTGAGTCCTGCATGCCCCTACTGGGGATATGCCCACAACCAAGATACATGCCTTTGACCAAAATCAAACCTGGGACCTTTCAGTCCGCAGGCCAATGCTCTATCCACTGAGCCAAACCAGTTAGGGCTGGATCTTTCTTCATGTTATGAATTTAAAATATTCTATAATTTCCAAAATTATTACAATGAGAGATTATTACTTCAATAATTTATTTTTATTTTTATTTTTTAAATTAATTTTTATTAATTTTTTATACATATCTCCCCATTGACCCCCTCCCTCCCAGGCATACCCCAACTCCCCAGTGTCTGTGATCATTAGTTATGCTTATATGCATGCATACAAGTCCTTTGATTGATCACTTATCTACCTCACCTAACTTTAATCTTTCTGCTGTAATTTCACAGTGTTTGATGCTTTATGATTTTTGTCCTCCTGAGAATTATCAGTCTACTCCCTTTCTGTGCTCCTGATTCTATTATATTCATCAGTTTATTCTGTTGATCAAATTTTTAATTCACTTAATTTTTAGATTCACTTGTTGACAGATATGTATTTGTTGTTCATAATTTTTTGTCTTTTACCTTTTTCTTCTTCCTCTTCTAAAAGAGTACCTTTCAGCATTTCATATAATACTGGTTTGGAGTAGATGAACTCCTTTAGCTTTTTCTTCTCTGTGAAGCTCTTTATCTGCCCTTCAATTCTGATTGATAACTTTGCTGGATAGATTATTCTTGGTTATAGGTTCTTGCTGTTCATCACGTTGAATATTTTTTGCCACTCCCGTCTGGCCTGCATCGTTTCTGTTGAGAAATCAGCTGACAGTCGTATGGGTGCTCCCTTGTAGGTAATGAACTGTTTTTCTCTTGCTGCTTTTAATGTTCTCTCTTTGTCTTTTGCTCTTGGTATTTTAATTATGATGTGTCTTGGTGTGGTCCTCTTTGGATTCCTTTTATTTGGGATTCTGTGTGCTTCCTGGACTTGTAAGTCCATTTCTTTTACCAGATGTGGGAAGTTTTCAGTAATTATTTATTTAAATAGGTTTTCAGTATCTTGCTCTCTCACTTCTTCTGGCACCCCCACAATTCTGATGTTGGTGCGCTTGAAGCTGTCCCAGAGGCTCCTTACATTATCTTCACATTTTTGGATTCTTTTCTCTTCTTGCTTTTCCAGTTGAATGTTTTCTGCTTCTTTATATTTCAAATTTTTGACTTGATCCTTGCCTTTCTCTAGTCTGCTGTTAGGACTCTGTATAATATTTTTTATTTCAGTCAGTGTATGTTTAATTTCTATTTGGTCCTTTATCATCTTTAGTTGGACCTTTTTCATCTCCTCTTGGGTCTCACTAAATTTATCCATCTTTTCTAGCATATTCTTGAAAAACCTTATAAGTGTGGTTTTGAACTCTATATCCAGTCGTTTTTTTTCCTCCATTTCTTTTGTTTGTGATCCCTTCCCTTGTCTCGGCATTTTCACTAAGCCGGGGAAACTTCTGTGTTGAATTCAGCCTTATGATACCAGACACAAAACCGAAGAAGCCCCTATTGAGCTTGAGATGGGTGGAGTCTCAGGGCTTAAGGGACCGCCTTGCCTTCCAGTCGGCCCCGCCCTCCACGGCTCCTGAGTCTCACGTGACTGGGTAATGGCTGGAGCCGTCCTTGTGCCTCTAACCGCTGCCTTTCCAGCTCCCCTGCGCAGCAGGACCTCACGAGTCTAGGTCTCTAGGGTTTTGTCCAAAACAGGGGCTTAGTGGAGTCAGAAGTGGCACAGTTGGGAGGGTCTATCCCCCACCCACTCGCAAAAGCCAGCAGCACAATCAGCAATCTGTCCTGCGCGCAGTGCCGTGCACGGCAACAGGCCTTTGATCTTCTGCGACTCCCCTAAATTTCCGTGCACTTCTCCCTTTTCACAGTCCAAACTCCTCCCATATGAGTTTTGGCTGGATCTGGGGTTTAGTGTCGTAGGATAAGGGGTTCAATGCCGTTGGGAGTCTCTGTTTCCCTCCCACCAGAGAAAGCCAGCCCGGTACTCCGGCACCCTCTCTCTCAGTGCACGCGTCTCCATATCTCAGCTTTTTGCAGCTCCTCTGGGTCTCCGTGAGCCCCTCTCTTTCCTTCTAGTTGTAGAATTTCCACTCAGCCAGCTTTCCTGTGGTTCTGGATGATGTCCATTCTGTCTTTTAGTTGTAGTTTTGAAATTGTTGTGCGAGGCAGCAGTGTAGGTGTTTACCTATGCCGCCATCTTGGATTCCCCCCTACTTCAATAATTTTAAACTGTTCATATGACCTTGGGTGAAAATGAAGAAAAAAATTTCTATAGTATTAGAATGAATTAATTTTATTTGGAATCTGTATGATATTTGCATAAAATTCCAAATATAAAATGTATTTGGTCCAATTGTGACAATATTTCTTATAATTAGAAAACTGTTTTTGCTATTCTTATTTTGGAATCTCCTTGCTTTATTAGGAATCAAAATCTGAATGTAGACACTTAACAAAAAATAAATATTTGAAAGTACTTATTAAGAGACATACTTCAAAACATAAATTAAAAAATATTATAGGCCAAAAGAAAAAAAATAAGAAGAAATATTATAGACCAAAGAAAAATGACAGAAGTGCATTTGGATGAAGCCATAAATAAGAGAAGATAGAAAATGCATTTATAGGGAAAGGGGAATTTTAATAAATGCTGGATTAGAAATATTGAGGTATTTTCTGTAATATACTGAAAACTATGGTGTAATAGTTTTAAATAAAATGTCAGAATACATTCAACACATTGTGTTTCTTCACGCTTAGCATATAGCAGGTCCTCAGTAAGTATTTGTTGAAAGGATAAATGAACCAACAAGTCTTAGTTGAGCATCTGTTATGTAGGGGATAAAAAACTACAACCTAGACAGTGCTTATGATCTAATAAAGGAGAGAGAAATATAAGGTAGATGCACAAATGAGCACTGTGAAAGAATGTGTGTGATCAGAATAAATGTATCCTATGAAGTCAGAAGCCAATCATTTCCCTTCTGAGAAGGTTATAAGGAGGAAAAGGGAATTGAGACTCAGAATTGCTAAAAATTAAGTGAACAAAATTATTTATTTAAGCAAATATATAAAGATTAGTAAATATTATTATAAGACAGTCGATAAATTACAAACAAATATCGGATCATAGAGAAATCTTTTTTATTATCATTCATTCTTAAAAATTGCATTTGCCTTTTATAATAATATATGAAATAATCTAGGTTTCTGAAAACCTTTGTCTCCTGGTTTTTTCCCCCCTTACTATATTACATGCATAAATTCTAATCTAGCATATCTGAAATGTTTCAGTAATTACTCTGTCAATCAGTTTATTCCTCAGATTAAACTTCTAGCCTGAACTATTAAAACTTTATTTGAATAATGAAAATAATATCAGTTGTTTCTAGTATAAAGACAACTTTTTCTTCTAGGGAAGATTGAAGACTTTAATATTTTTCTTTTATTTCCCCATAGGTCATCTTTTTGAGAAGTAGCTGGTATTAGGAATTATTGATCTCATCAGGGTAAGGAGAGGTGTTAGAAGAAAGCTGACTTCCCCACCCATGACACTTATGCCTAGCATGTGAATGATATGAAGATCACTTGAAATCTAAGCTAGTTTTCTCACTCCTTCCACACAACTTGCTCTTAACCTACCTTCCCATTTATCCAATAGAATCTAGCTCTGCCCATTCTTCTCCTTTTTCTCCTTCTTGTCTTTCTCCTGTTTCTTCTTGTTCTACTTTATTTATCAAGTGCACAGGAACCACACAGGCCGTGTACACCATTCTATATTCAGCTTCTGTCATAGCCCATGGGCTTGAGTGGGCATACCCATTAATGTTAAATAAATTAATAACCACCTATTCTGGAGAACTAAACTATTAAGTATAGCAATCCAAGAAACACAGTACAGTGGTACCTTGAGATATGAGTTTAATTTGTTCCATAATCTTGCTCATATATCAAGTTGCTCGTATCTCAAAGCAAATTTCCCCATTGAAATCAATTGAAATGACTTTAATCCCTTCCAGCCCCCAAAATGCCACCCCAGTTGTTCTTGTTACATGTTTTTGAATAAGAAAAATGTATTTATAAATGACAAATATTGTATAAAAACATAATAAAAGAGAATGTAAAGGAATAAACTGGTTTTATAAAGTGTATTTACCTACTCGTTACACTCTTAATGCTACACTTTATCCCTAAACTGAATGTAACTTAACTAATCTTCACTGAACTTAATTGCTACTGGTCTTTGCATTTTTGGCCGATTTCAAAAAAAAGTGTCCAACGAGGTTTGCCTCTTCCTCCCTTTCAGAATGTTTCTGAAATGGGTGAGGCAAGTTTCATTGAACAGCTCCGATGCACAACCAGTAGCAACTGTTTCGGGGTGTTTCTTTTCCACAAAGTGTGACACCCTCTTCCACATTCCTAAGATCTCCTTTACCTCACTTGTAGAGATCTCCTCCACCTCTGGCTCCTCCTCGAAACCAATTTCTTGGAGAACCTCTGCATGTTGCTGAGACTGCAACTCTTGTAACTCCTCCATGGTGAGTTCCAGAGAATGCTCCTCGACGAGCTCATTCATGTCTCTCTCATCCACCTCCAGGCCCATGGATTTTCCCAGAGACACTATCTCCTCCTCCACTGGCACCTCGGGTTCGAATCCTTTGAAGGTCCTTTCGGCTATGGCCTCAGGCCACAGCTTCTTCCATGTAGAGGTCAAAGTCCTCCTTGTAACACCCAGCCAGGCCTGATCAATAATTCTGAGGCATATCACGATGTTAAAGTGGTTCTTCCAGAACTCTCGAAGGGTGAGGTTTGTGTTCTCCCTCACCCCAAAACAGTGCCGGAACAGGTGCTTGATGTACAGCTTTTTAAAATTAGAAATCACCTCCTGATCCATGGGCTGCAGGATAGGAGTGGTGTTGGGAGGTAGGAAGACAACCTTTATGAATTTGAACTCATCGAGGAGTTCATCTTTGAGGTTCAGTGGGTGAGCAGGAGCATTGTCGAGGACAAGGAGGGCTTGCATGGTTAGGTTGTTTTCCTGTAGATATTTCTTAACAGAAGGGCTGAAACCCAGGTTTACTCACTCCACAAAGAACTGCCTGGTGACCCATGCCTTCGGGTTTGCTCTCCACATAACTTGCAGTTTATCTTTTAAAATCTTATGTGACTTAAAGACTGGGGTTTTCGGAATGGTATACGAGCAGAGGCTTGATCTTGCAGTCACCACTCGCATTGGCACACAGTGCCAGAGTTAGCCTATCCTTCATGGGTTTGTGGCCTGGCATCGCCTTCTCCTCTGCCATTATATAAGTCCTATTCGGCATCTTCTTTCAGAAAAGCCCTATCTCGTCACAGTTGAAGACTTGCTGGGGGATATGTCCTTTGGCTTCTATCATTTCTGAAAAAGTTTTGAGGTAATCCTCAGCTGCCTTCACATCCGAATTTGCTGCCTCACCATGCCTGACGATGGAGTAAATGCCGGACCTTTTCCTGAAGTTATCAAACCAGCCTCTACTGGCTTTAAATGAGTCTTTCAATGCTTCGTCCATGGAAGTGCATGGGGTCTGCTCCAGCAAATCACTGTAAATCGCTCCCGCCTTCTCGCATATGATGCCCTCCCTGTGTTAATGTATCTCCTTTAAGCTGCTTCTCCGTCACTCACACCATCAGTAGATTCTCCATCTTTTCATGGAGAGAGCTACGGAGCTTAGAAATTATTGTAATGCCCTTTGCTGTCATTATACCCTTTATTGACTCCTTCTGTTTAAGCACAGTCCATATTGTTGAAGTACTACACCCGTATTGCCTCGCCAAGTCAGCCACTCGCACACCTTGCTCATATTTTTCTATGACTTCACGTTTTAATTCAATAGACATGATCATCTTCTGAGCACTGACCTTTCCATTCGCTTTCTTCGGACCCATGGTTATAAAAAGGAATGTGATAAAGTATGTAAATGCACAAAAGATGCTTCGACAACAAGGTAAACAAGCACACTGACTGAGGCGTGGGAAACTATGAGATGCTCGAGTCACAGTAAACTGGTGGGTCCTGTGCAGTCGGCCGATCCGCCTGATTACTACTTTCTCAAATGTTGCTCGTATTTCAAAGCAAAAAATCGCTCACTCGATGGCTCGTATCTCAAAAATCTAGTATATTAGGGCACTTGTATCTCGCGGTACCCCTGTATAGGAAGATAAATCTGATGCCTGAATATACACAGAGCGTAATAAAATAAAATTCAAATGGTTTTTAATTTATTAACTCATTTGAAATATTTTCTTCTACTACTACTACTACTACTACTACTACTACTACCACTACTCCAAATCACCTCTTTAACACTTAGTAACTATATAACCTGGAGGCAGGCAGTAACTAATACTGACCTATAGGTCTTGTTCAATGTAAAATGTGATAAATAATATCTTGTCTATTGGAACACAGTTGATTAAATAAGATCTATTGATCTGATTTTTGAAGGACAAAAATGTGAATATAATTTTTCAGTAATTATGTGGAAATGCATGCGGAATTTTTTATTCTTTGCTTATTAATTAAAAGTCATAAATTATTGTAACTAATTCTATAATTCCACAGATTCCAAAATTCACTAAATTAAAAGTAATGCACATATATATGTGTGTATAGTTATGTTTTTATTTTTTTTTCCGTCTTACATGTATACATATCTCCCCATTGCCCTCCCCTTCCTCCCAGGCATACCCTAAATCCCCAGTGTCTATGTTCATTGGTTATGCTTATATGCATGGATACAAGTCCTTTGATGGATCTCTTATCTGTCCCACTTCTCCATAAACTTCCTCTTATAATTTCACAGTCTGTTTAATGCTTTACTGCCTCTGTATCTATCCTTTTGTTCGTCAGTGGAAGTGCACGGTATCTGCTCCAGCAAGTCTTCCTTTGCATGACTTTGTATATTTCATTTCATTCCATTCACTTTATCTTTTTGTTTTTTACAATGTTCTTTTTTATCCACAAATGAGTGAAATAATGTGATGCTTCTCCTTCATTGACTGGCTTATTTCACAAAGCATAAGGTTCTCCAGTTCCAACCAGGTTGCTGCAATAAGAGTACCTTCTTTTTAATGGCAGCATAGAATTCCATTGTGTAGATATACCACAGTTTTCTGATCCACTCATCTGCTGATGGGCACCTAGGCTGTTACCAAATTGTAGCTATTATAAATTGTGCTGCTATGAACATAGGGGTGCATAAATCCTTTCTGATTGGTGTTTGTAATTTCTTAGGATAAATTCTTAAGAGTGGGAGTTCCATTTTTAGTTTTTTGAGAAAACTCCATACTGTTATCCACAGTGGTTGCACCAGTCTGCATTCCCACCAACAGTGCACAAGTGTTCCTTTTCTCCACATCCTGGCCAGCACTTGTCGTTTGTAGATTTGTTGATGATTGCCATTCTGACAGGTGTAAGATGGTATCTCATTGTCATTTTGATTTGCAACTCTCGGATAATTAGTGACTTTGAACATGCTTTCATATGTCTCTTGGCCTTCTTTCTGTCATCTTTAGAAAAGGTTCTATTTAGGTCCATTGCCCCTTTCTTTTTCTTTTTGGATCATTTATCTTCTTTTATTAAGTTGTATACGTTGGCTGTAGATGTTGGAGATTAAACCTTTATCAGTGATAACATTTCCAAATATGTTCTCCCATGCGGAGGGCTTTTTTGTTGTTTTGTTGATGGTTTCTTTGGCTATAAAAGCTTTTTATTTTTTTTTGTTTAGAGGATTTGTCCAATGGTGACAGTGGGGTATTAAAGTCTCCTACTATGATTGTATTGCTGTCAATCTCTCCCTTAATATCCTCCAAGAGTTTTTTATGTATTTAGGTGCTCCTATATTGGGTGCATATATGTTTACCAGAGTTATTTCTTCTTATTGGATTGTTCCCTTTAGTATTATGAAGTGGCCTTCTTTATCTCTTGTTATGTCCCTCACTTTGAGATCTAATTTTTCAGATATAAGTATTGCAACCCCCGCTTTTTTTTCATTTCCATTTGCCTGAAATACCATGTTCCATCCCTTCACCCTCAATCTGTGTGCATCTCTTTTCCTAAGGTGGGTTTCTTGCAGACAGCAGATATATGGATCATGTTTTCTTATCCAATCGGTTACCCTATGTCTTTTGATTGGAGTATTTAATCCGTTTACATTTAAAGTTATTATTGATAAGTACTTATCTGTTGCCATTTTTAGTCCTTACCCCCGAGTTCCTTCTTCGCTTCCTCTTTCTTTTTATTACAGCAGACCTTTTAACATTTCTTCCATTGCTGGTTTGGTGGTAATATATTCCCTTAGTCCTTTTTTGTCTGTGAAGCTTTTGATTTCACCTTCAATTTTGATTGAGAGTCTTGCAGGGTACAGTATTCTTGGATTCAGACCCTTCCTTTGCATGACTTTGTATATTTCATTCCATTCTCTTCTGGCCTGATGAGTTTCTGTTGAGAAGTCAGTAGCTAGTCTTATGGGGGTTCCTTTGTAGGTAACTTTCTGTTTTTCTCTGGCCGCTTTTAAGATTCTTACTTTGTCGTCGGTGTTTGCCAATTTAATTATAATGTGCCTCGGTGTCGGTTTGTTGGGGTTCATTTTGCTTGGGACTCTGTGAGCTTCTTGGATTTGTGTGGGTTTTTTTTTTTCTATATTGGGGAAATTTTCCGTCATTATTTCTTCAAACACTTTCTCTAATCCTTGTTCAGTTTCCACTCTTTCTGGAACCCCAATTATTCGGATGTTATTTTGTTTCATGTTATCCCAAAGTTCCCTTAGACTCTCCTCTTGCTTTTTAACTTTTTTTCCTAGAAGCTGCTGTACTTGGGTATTTTTTCCTACCGTGTCTTCTAGCTCACTGATGCGGTCCTCTGCTTCTTCTAGTCTACTTTTGATGCTTTCTGTTGTGTTCTTTATAGCAGTTATGTCATTATTCATTTCTTCTTGTTTATTCTTCACCTCCTCTAGTTTCTTCTGTGTTTCTTCTTCATGCTTCATCACCTCCTCTAGGCTCTTACTCATATTGTCAAATTTGTCTTCCATTCTTTTCAACCACATTATGATAATTTCTCTGAACTCTTTCTCTGGTAGGATTATTTGTGGTTCTATTTCGTTTACCTCATTTTCTGGTGAAACCTGGCTTTCTGTCTTTTGTGGGCTGTTTCTTTTTCTGCCCATGGTCTTTCTTCTCTGGGTGTCTGGTTATGTAGTGCTCTCTCCTACGTTGATTGAAAGGCACAAACTACAACACGACCAGGTACAGCACACAAGGCACTGAGTAGAGATGTATTCAAGATGTTACTAATCACAAATAAGGTGACCACCAATGAAGGACAAATTAGGGGTAAATAGAGAAAGAAGAAGAGGAAAATGAGGAAGAAAGAAAAGAAAGAAGTGCCAAAATCAAATTGGGAGAGTGAGAAAAAAAAGATAAATAAAGGAACAATAAAATAAAATAAGAAAATAAAAAGGAGAAAAAGGAGAAGGAAAGAGGAAGAGAAAAAAGTCAGAGAGAAAAGAAAGTGTATAAGAGAGAAAAGAGGAACAAAATATAGATGTCAGGAGACAACTCCAATAGAACAGTCACTAATCCCAATAAAGGCCAGCAACCAGTACCTAGAGATTAATCCAAATTGCAAATAGCAACTGGTATCGAGGGAGATGAGGGAAAAGAGAGGTAGAAAACAAAGCAAGCAAAAAGCAAAATAAAACAAGTAGAATAAACTAAAACAGTCTCTCAAAAATTTTTTCAAAAAATCGATATAATCACTTTTCAGGCAAATAGCAACAAAAGGACATAGAGAAAAAACAACTTTTTGGCTTGTGAAGACAAGAGGGGAGAGGTTTGTGTGGACTTGTAGTAGGGGATTTGAAATTAGATATATAAATGGGGTGAAATTTTAACCAGGTAAAGAGAAAAATAGGGAGAATCTAAAGTTGGAAAAGGGGAAGAGAAACAAGACAGCAAAATGGGGAAAGTTAGGAGGAAAGTGTTGGCATAAAGTTGGAGTTGAGTTGGAGTAAAATTATGCTAAAGGGAAGATGAAAATAGAATGTAGAACTCTAATCCCGAAATAAAATAAAGAGAAAACAAAATGACACTTTTTTTTACCAAAAATGGTAAAGTACTAGTAGTAATTAATAATACTAGTTTAAAACAAAAATGTAATAATTATAAAGGTAAAATCAATTGAGGCAGAAAGAAAAAAAATATTCTTTTACTTAAAATATGTGAAAATGAAAAATAAAGAATTAAAAATTTAAAAAAAGAAAAAAGAAAAAGGGAAAATTAAAATAAAAAAAAAGAAGAAAAATAGAATGGTCCTTCACTTCCACTATTATTCTGCTTGGCACTCCTGTTTCCCAGTAGGGGAGGTATTGCAGTTCCCTGTGTTCCCCTCTTGGTGTTTTAATCTCTTTATTCTCTTGTGGTTATGCGAGAGTCAATTTGTGTGTCATCCATTGGGTGGCAATGTTTCGGAATTGATCTCTGAGACAAAGCACAGGACCTCTCTAGGCTGTGCTCAGATCCTGCTACTCTGTGGTTCCCAAAACCAGTTTGTGGGAGTTTTGCAGCCTGGAAAATGCAATATTTCCCAGGTTGTCCCTCTGCCCCAGAGAAAAAGAAAAAAAAAAAAGTCGTTTTCCGGAGCTCTCCTCTGTCAACAGCCCAGAGGGTCTGCCTTCACACTCAGGGATAACACCCTGACCACCTCTGCGGACCTCTCCAGAGGCAGCTTTCCCGCAGCCCGGCTCCCACAGTGTGTGCGTCTCTGCCCTGCGGGGGTAGGAGACCGCACCCTGGCCCAGGGGAAATCTGACCCTTCCGCGAGCCATGTGGATCTCTGAATAATCAGTCTGCGTGTCTGTGCCGCCTGGGAGGCCGAGCTCTGGGTCCTGGCTGCTCTGTGGGTACTTCTGTCAGCTGCAGCTTTCAGACCTTGGCAGACATCCACCTCCCCCTTAAGTCAGGCGCAATCTGACCTTTCCCTGTGCTCTGTGGATCTCTGATTCTGCCGCGTGTCTGCGCCGATTGGAGAGCAGAGTTCTGGGTCCCCGGGTTCCTGGCTGCTCCGGAATGCAATATTTCTTAGAACAGTGGTGGATGCTTGGAATGGGCCAGAGTAAAAGTCTTTTCAAGCACTCTGCGTTTCCCTTGCAGCACTTTAATACCAGCCCTAAGGTTTTAAATTCACCAATAAAGAGCGAACCCACCACCCCCAGGCGCCCCAACTCAAAGCTTTTTATTTTTATGTAGTCCCATTTGTTTAGTTTTTCTTTAGCTTCCATTACCTTTGGAGCAGTATCAGTGAAGAAGTTCTTTCAACATATGTCTGAGATTGTACTGCCTGTATATTCCGCTAATATTTTTACGGTTTCCCTTATAATGGTTAAGTTCTATATCCATTTTGAGTTTATTTCTGTATTTGGTATAAGTTGGTGGTCCAGTTTCATTTTTTTGCATGTATCTATCCAATTTTCCCAACACCATTTATTGAAGAGGCTATGTTGGCTCCATTGTATGTTCATGCCTCCTTTGTCAAATATTAGTTGAGCATAGTGGTTTGGGTGGATATCTGGGTTCTCTATTCTATTCCATTGTTCTATATGACTGTTCTTGTGCCAGTACCAGGCTGTTTGGAGAAGAGTTGCTTTGTAATATAGCTTGAAATCTGCTATTGGTATCCCACCTACTTTATTCTTCTTTCTCAGAATTGCTGTGGCTATTCGTGGTTTTTTTTGTTCCAGACGAATCTATGAAGAATTCTTTCTAGGTCTGGAAATATATCATTGGTATTTTAATGGGTACTGCATTGTATCTATAGATTTCTTTGGGTAGTTGGACATTTTAATGATGTTGATTCTCTCAATTCATGAGCATGGTATGCTCTTCCATCTGTTAACATCTTCCTCTATCTCTTTTTTCAGTGTCCTGTAGTTTCCTACATATAGGGATTTTACCTCTTTAGTTAGGTTTATTCCTAGGTATCTTAATTTTTTGGTGCGGTGGTAAATGAGATTGCTTTTTGAGTCTCTCTTTCTATAATTTCACTATTAGTGTATAGAAATGCAACAGATTTCATGACATTAATTTTGTATCCTGCTACATTGCTGAATTCATTTATTAAGTCAATTAGTTTTTGAATGGAGTCCTTTGGGTATTTTATGTACAGTATCATGTCATCTTCAAATAAGGACAGCTTTACTTCTTCTTTTCCAATTTCGATGCCTTTTATTTCTTCTTCTTGTCTAATTGAATTGGCTAATACTTCCAGTACTATCGAACAGGAGAGGTGAGAGTGGGCATCTTTGTCTTGTTCCTGTTCTTAGGGGAAATGGTTTTAGCTTTTGCCCATTGAGTATGATGTTAGCTGTGGGTTTATCATATATGGCTTTTATGATGTTGAGGTATGATCCTTCTATTCCCACATTGCTGAGAGTTTATATCAAGAAAGGGTGTTGGATTTTGTCAAATGCTTTTTCTGCATTAATGGATATGACTATGTGATTTTTATCTCTCTTTTTGTTTATGTGATGTATCTCGTTTATTGATTTGCGGATATTGTACCATCCCTGCATTCCTGGGATGAGTCCTACTTGGTCATGGAGAATGATCTTTCTGATGTACTGCTGGAACAGATTTGCTAGAATTTCATTGAGGATTTTGGCATCCATGTTCATGAGAGATATTGGCCTATAATTCTATTTCATTGTGTTAGCTTTATCTGGTTTTGGTATTAGGGTGATGCTGGCTTCATAGAAAGTGTTTGGAAGTGTTCCTTCTTGAATGTTTTTGAATTGTTTGAGGAGTATAGGGTTTAATTCTTCTTTGAATGTTTGATAAAATTCTCCTGTGTAGCCATCTGGCCCCAGGCTTTTATTTGATGGGAGCTTTTTATGACTGCTTCAATTTCTTCCAAAGTTATTGGACTATTGAGATGTTTAGATTCTTATTGATTGAGTTTTGCGAGGTTATATTTTTCTAGGAATATGTCTGTTTCTTGCAGGTTGTCCAATTTGTTGAAATAGAGTTGTTCATAGTATTTTTTAACAACCCTTTTTATTTCGGCCAGGTCTGTTGTTATTTCTCCTCTTTCATTTCCGATTTTGTTTATTTGGGTCTTCCCTCTTTGCTTCTTAGTGAGCCTGGCTAGAGGTCCATCAATCTTGTTTATCCTTTCAAAGAACCAGCTCTTGGTTTTGTAAATCTTTTGAATTGTTTCTTTGGTCTCCATGTTGTTTATCTCTGCTCTGATCTTCACTATTGCCTCCCTCTGCTTACACTGGGCTTTTCTTGTTGCTCTCTTTTTAGTTCTTTGAGTTGTAGGTTTAGGTAATTTATTACCATTGTTTCCTGTTTTTTTCAGTAGGCTTGTAGGGCTATGAACTTCCCTCTCAAGACTGCTTTCACTGTGTCCCATAAATTTTGGATTTTTGTGTTGTCATTGACGTTGGATGCCATGATGTTTTTTATTTCTTCCTTGTTCTCTCTGGTTACCTAGTGGCTGTTTAATAGCATGATGTTTAGTCTCCATGTGTTTTATTTCTTTCTATTGTATTCATTATAGTTGATTTCCAATTTTATGCCACTGTGATCTGAGAAAATGCTTGATATAATTTCTATCTTCTTAAATTTGAAGAGACTTTTCTTATGACCCAACATATGATCTATCTTTGAAAATGACCCATCTGCACTGGAGAAGAATGTATATTCGTGGCTTTGGGGTGAAATGTTCTAAAGATGTCAATTAATTCCATCTGGTTTAGTGAGTCATTTAGGATTGATGTTTCTTTGCTGATATTTTTGTTTAGAGGATTTGTCCAATGCTGACAGTGGGGTATTAAAGTCTCCTACTATGATTATATTGCTGTCAATCTCTCCCTTAATATCCTCCAAGAGTTTTTTTTATGTATTTAGGTGCTCCTATATTGGGTGCATATATGTTTACCAGAGTTATTTCTTCTTGTTGGATATTTCCCTTAAGTATTATGAAGTGGCCTTCTTTATCTCTTATTATGTCCTTCACTTTGAGGTCTAATTTGTCGGATATAAGTATTGCAACCCCAGCTTTTTTTTCATTTCCATTTGCCTGAAATACCATCTTTCATTCCTTCTCCCTCAATCTGTGTGCATCTCTTTTCCTGAGGTGTGTTTCTTGCAGACAGCAGATATATGGATCATGTTTTCTTATCCAATCGGTTACCCTACGTCTTTTGATTGGAGCATTTAATCCGTTTACATTTAAAGTTATTATTGATAAGTACTTATCTGTTGCCATTTTTAGTCCTTACCCCCGAGTTCCTTCTTCGCTTCCTCTTTCTTTTTATTACAGCAGACCTTTTGACATTTCTTGCATTGCTGGTTTGGTGGTAATATATTCTCTTAGTCCTTTTTTGTCTGTGAAGCTTTTGATTTCACCTTCAATTTTGATTGAGAGTCTTGCAGGGTACAGTATTCTTGGATTCAGACCCTTCCTTTGCATGACTTTGTATATTTCATTCCATTCTCTTCTGGCCTGACGAGTTTCTGTTGAGAAGTCAGTAGCTAGTCTTATGGGGGTTCCTTTGTAGGTAACTTTCTGTTTCTCTCTGGCCGCTTTTAAGATTCTTACTTTGTCGTCGGTGTTTGCCAATTTAATTATAATGTGCCTCGGTGTCGGTTTGTTGGGGTTCATTTTGCTTGGGACTCTGTGAGCTTCTTGGATTTGTGTGGGTTTTTTCTTTTCTATATTGGGGAAATTTTCCGTCATTATTTCTTCAAACATGTTCTCTAATCCTTGCTCAGTTTCCACTCTTTCTGGAACCCCAATTATGCGGATGTTGTTTTGTTTCATGTTATCCCAAAGTTCCCTTAGGATCTCCTCTTGCTTTTTAACTTTTTTTTCTAGAAGCTTCTGTACTTGGGTATTTTTTCCTACAGTGTCTGCTAGCTCACTGATGAGGTCCTCTGCTTCTCCTAGTCTACTTTTGATGCTTTCTACTGAGTTCTTTTAGCAGTGCTGTCATTTTCCATTTCTTCCTGTTTATTATGCACATCCTCAAGGTTCTTCTGCATTTCTTCTATCTGCTTCTTCATCTCCTCTTGGGTCTTCTTCATTTCCTCTTGGGTCTTCTTCTTCATTTCCTCTTGGCTCTTACTCACATTGTCTGTTTTGTCTTCCATTTTTTTCATCCACCTTATGATCATTTCTCTGATCTCTTTCTCTGGCAGGCTTTTTTCTGCTTCTATTTCGTTTACTTCCTTTTCTGGTGAAAGCTGCCTTTCTGTCTTATATGGGCTGTTTCTTTTTCTGCCCATGGTCTTTCTTCTCCAGGTGTCTGGTTATGTAGTTCTCTCTCCTACGTTTATTGAAAGGCACAAACTACAACACGACCAGGTACAGCACACAAGGCACTTTCCGTGTGCTCTATGGATCTCTGATTCCGCCCTGTGTCTGTGCCGATTGGAGAGCTGAGTTCTGGGTCTCCGGGTCCCAGGCTGCTCGATGGGTGCCGCAGGTGCCGGCTTCAGACTGCCACAGAAATCCACCTCCCTTTGCAAGATGGCATGGTCTCCGAGTTACTGCTGGTGGCTCCAGGGGACAAAAACCCCATGGCAGTGGGGATGCCTGGCCGGGAGAGCCCCGTCCAGCAGTTTCCCGCCTTCTCCTGGAGGATAACTGACTCTTACCTTGCCAACAAACACTCCCAGTGCGAGTGTCAGGCCCTCTATTTCCCTCTGCCCAGAGACAAAGCTCCAGACGCATCTGTCTACTACACTGCCATTTTCTCTCCCCTTGTTTGATTTCTTTATGTTGTTTTTATTATAGTTGATTTCCAGTTTTATGCCACTGTGGTCTGAGAAAATGCTTCATATGATTTCTATCTTCTTGAATTTGAAGAGACTTTTCTTATGACCCAACATATGATCTATCTTTGAAAATGAGCCATGTGCACTAGAGAAGAATGTATATTCTCTAGCTTTGGGGTGAAATGTTCTGAAGATGTCAATTAATTCCACCTGGTCTAGTGAGTCATTTAGGATTGATGTTCCTTTGCTGACTTTTTGTTTAGAAGATTTGTCCAGTGGTGACAGTGGGGTATTAAAGTCCCCTACTATGATTGTATTGTTGTCAATCTCTCCCTTAATATCCTCCAGGAGTTATTTCTTCTTGTTGGATATTTCCCTTAAGTATTAAGAACTGGCCTTCTTTATCTCTTATTATGTCCTTCACTTTGATGCTTATTAGATACATAAATTGCCACTGTACTTTGAGATCTAATTTGTCAGATATAAGTATTGCAACCCCCGCTTTTTTTTATATTTCCATTTGCCTGAAATCCCATCTTCCATTCCTTCACCCTCCATTTGTGTGCATCTCTTTTCCTGAGGTGGGTTCCTTGCAGACAGCAGATATATGGATCATGTTTTCTTATCTAATCAATTACCCTATGTCTTTTGATTGGAGCATTTTATCTGTTTACATTTAAAGTTATTATTGATAAGTACTTATCTGTCACTATTTTTTGTCTTTACTCCTGAGTTCCTTCTTCGCTTCCTATTTCTTTTTATTACAGCAGACCCTTTAAGATTTCTTGCATTGCTGGTTTGGTGGTAATATATTCCCTTAGTCTTTTTTTTTTTTGTCTGTGAAGCTTCTGATTTCACCTTCAATTTTGATTGAAAGTCTTGCAGGGTACAGTATTCTTGGATTCAGACCCTTCCTTTGCATGACTTTGTATATTTCATTCCATTGTCTTCTGGCCTGATGGGTTTCTATTGAGAAAACAGTAGCTAGTCTTATGGGGGTTCCTTTGTAGGTAACTTTCTGTTTCTCTCTTGCCGCTTTTAGGATTCTTACTTTGTTGTTGTTGTTTGCCAATTTAATTATAATGTGCCTTGGTGTTGGTTTGTTGGGGTTCATTTTGCTTGGGACTCTGTGAGCTTCTGGATTTGTGTGGGTTTTTCCTTTCCTATATTGGGGAAATTATTTCTTCAAACACATTCTCTAATCCTTGCTCAGTTTCCACTCTTTCTGGAACCCCAAGTATGCAGATATTGTTTTGTTTCATGTTATCCCAAAGTTCCCTTAGGCTCTCCTCTTGCTTTTTAACTTTTTTTTCTAGAAGCTGCTGTACTCGGGTATTTTTTCCTACCGTGTCTTCTAGCTCACTGATATGGTCCAGTGCTTCTTCTACTCTACTTTTGATGTTTTCTATTGAGTTCTTTATATCAGTGATGTCATGTTTCATTTCTTCGTGAGTATTCTACATTTCTTCTCTTTTCTTCTGCATTTCTTCTTGCTTCTTCTGCATTTCTTCTTGCTTGTTCTTCATTTCCTCTTGGGTTTTCTTCATTTCCTCTCGGCTCTTACTCACATTGTCGATTTTGCCTTCCATTCTTTTCATCTACCTTATCATTTCTCTGAACTCTTTCTCTGGCAGTCTTATTTCTGCTTCTATTTCGTTTACTTCCTTTTCTGGTGATAACCTGCCTTTCTGTCTTATGTGGGCTGTTTCTTTTTCTTCCCATGATCTTTCTTCTCCGGGTGTCTGGTTATGTAGTTTTCTCTCCTATGTTGATTGAAAGGCACAAACTACAACATGGCCAAGTACAACACAGAAGGCACTGAATAGAAATGTATTCAGGATGTTAATAATCACAAATAAGTTGGCTACCAATGAAAGACAAAAAAATAAAAAGGAAAAGAAGAAGAAAAGAGAAAGAGAAAAAAGTCAGAGAGGAAAGAAAGAGGATAAGAGAGAAAAGGGGAACAAAATATAGATGTTAGGAGAAAACACCAATAGAACAGTCACTAATCCCAACAAATGCGGGCAACCAGTACCTGGAGATGAATATAAACTACAAATAACAACTGCTATAGAGGGAGGTGAGGGATCAGAGAGGTAAAAAACAAACCAAAACAAAGCAAACAAAAAGCAAATAAATCAAGTAGAATAAGCTATAACAGTCTCACCAAAAAAGTACAAAAAATCAATATAATAATAATTCAGGCAAACAGCAACAAAAGGACATATAGAAAAACAACTTTTTGGATAATGAAGACAAGAAGAGAGAGGTTTCATTGGACTTGAAGTAGGCGATTTTAAATTAGATATATAAGTGGGGTAGAATTTTAACCAGGTAAAGAGAAATAATAGGGTGAATCTAAAGTTGGAAAAGGGAAAGAGAAACAAGACAACAAAATGGGGAAAGATAGGAGGAAAGTGTTGGCATAAAGGTAGAGTTGAGATAGAGTAAAATTATGCTAAAGGAAAGATGAAAATAGAATGTAGAACTCTAATCCCGTAGTAAAATAAAGGGAAAATAAAATTACACTTTTTTTTTTAAATTAATTTTTTATTAATTTTTTATACATATCTCCCCAATGCCCCCCCTCCCTCCCAGGCATACCCCGACCCCCCAGTGTCTGTGATGATTGGTTATGTTTATAAGCATGCATACAAGTCCTTTGATTGATCACTTATTTACCTCACCTAACTTTAATCTTTCTGCTATAATTTCACAGTCTGTTTGATGCTTTATGATTTTTGTCCTCCTGAGAATTATCAGTCTACTCCCTTTCTGTGCTCCTGATTCTATTATATTCACCAGTTTATTCTGTTGATCAGATTTTTAATTCACTTAATTTTTAGATTCACTTGTTGACAGATGTGTATTTGTTGTTCATAATTTTTTGTCTTTTACCTTTTTCTTCTTCCTCTTCTAAAAGGGTACCTTTCAGCATTTCATATAATACTGGTTTGGAGTTGATGAACTCCTTTAGCTTTTTCTTCTCTGTGAAGGTCTTTATCTGCCCTTCAATTCTGAATGATAGCTTTGCTGGATAGATTATTCTTGGTTGTAGGTTCTTGTTGTTCATCACGTTGAATATTTCTTGCCACTCCCGTCTGGCCTGCATCGTTTCTGTTGAGAAATCAGCTGACAGTCGTATGGGTGCTCCCTTGTAGGTAATAAACTGTTTTTCTCTTGCTGCTTTTAATATTCTCTCTTTGTCTTTTGCTCTTGGCATTTTAATTATGATGTGTCTTGGTGTAGTCCTCTTTGGGTTCCTTTTCTTTGGGGTTCTGTGTGCTTCCTCGACTTGTAAGTCTATTTCTTTTACCAGATGTGGGAAGTTTTCAGTCATTATTTCTTTAAACAGGTTTTCAGTATCTTGCTCTCTCTCTTCTTCTGGCACCCCCACAATTCTGATGTTGGTACGCTTGAAGCTGTCCCAGAGGCTCCTTACATTATGTTCACATTTTTGGATTCTTTTCTCTTCTTGCTTTTCCAGTTGAATGTTTTCTGCTTCTTTATATTTCAAATTTTTGACTTGATCCTTGCTTTTCTCTAGTCTGCTGTTAGTACTCTGCGTAATAGTATTCATTTCAGTCAGTGTATTTATTATCTTCTCTTGGGTCTCACTAAATTTATCCATCTTTTCTAGCATATTCTTGCAAAACCTTATAAGCGTGGTTTTGAACTCTATATCCAGTCGTTTTTTTTCCTCCATTTCTTTTGCTTGTAATCCCTTCCCTTGTCTCGGCATTTTCACTGTGCCGGGGAAACTTCTGTGCTGGATTCAGCCGCAGAAGCCTCTGCTGAGCTTGGGAGGGTGGAGTCTCAGGGCTTAAGGGACCGCCTTGCCTTCCAGTCGGCCCCGCCCTCCACGGCCCCCGAGTCTCACGTGACTGGGTATTGGCTGGAGCGGTCCTTGTGTGTGCGCACCCGCAGCGCCTCCAACCGCTGCCTTTCCGGCTCCCCTGCGAACCAGGACCACACGAGTCTTGGTCACCAGGGTTTCGCCCAAAACAGGGGCCCAGTGGACTCAGAAGTGGCACAGATCGGAGGGTCTGTCTCCCGCCCACTCGCGAAAGCCTGCGGCACAATCAGCAATCCATCCTCCGCGTGGTGCCGTGCGCGACCAGACCTCCGATCCTTTGCAACTCCCCTAAATTTCCGTGCACTTCTCCCTTTTCACAGTCCAAACTCCCCTCGTATGAGTTTCGGCTGGATCTGGGGTTTAGTGTCGCAGGATAAGGGGTTCAATGCCTTTGGGACTCTCCATTTCCCTCCCGCCAGAGAAAGCCAGCCAGGTACCCCGGCACCGCTCTCTCAGCGCGTTCGTCTCCGTACCTCAGCTTTTTGCAGCTCCTCTGGGTCTCCGTGAGCCCCTCTCTTTCCCTCTAGTTGTAGAACTTCCACTCAGCCAGCTTTCCTGTAGTTCTGGATGATGTCCGTTCTGTCTTTTAGTTGTAGTTTTGAAATTGTTGTGCGAGGCAGCAGTATAGGTGTTTACCTATGCCGCCATCTTGGATTCTCCCTACACTTGTTTTTTTTTCCAAAAAGGTAAAATGGTAGTAGTAATAATACCAGTTGAAAACAAAAATGTAATAATTAAAAAGGTAAAATCAATTGAGGAGAAAAGAGAAAAATAGTTTTTTAATTAAAATATGCAAAAATGAAAAAATTAAAATAGAATTAAAAATTTTAAAAAAAGAAAAAGAAAAAAAGATAGAATGGTCATTCACTTCCCCTATTGTTTTCCTTGGCACTTCTCTTTCCCAGTCTGGAGGGTATTGCCGTTGCCTCTGTTCCACTGCTGTGATGTGTCTTAATCTCTTTATTCTTTTGTGGTTATGCGAGAGTCAATTTGTGCATAATCCACTGGGTGGCAGTGTTTCGGAGTTGACCTCTGAGACTAAGCACAGGTCCTCTCTAGGCTGTGCCCAGATCCTGGTATTCTGTGGTTCTCAAAACGGGTTTGTGGGGATTTTGCAGCCGGGACAGTTTAATAATTCCCAGGCTGTCCCTTTGCCTCAGATCAAAAAGAGTAGTTTTCCAGAGCTCCCCTCTGTCAATAACTCTGAGAGTTTGCCTCCACACTTAGTGATTACACCCTGCCCCATATCAGCGGACCTCTCCAGGAGCAGCTTTCCCGCAGCCCAGTTCCCACAGTGTGCATGTCTCTGTTCTGCGGGACAGGAGACCTCACCTTATCCCAGGTGAAATCTGACCTTTCTATGTGCTGTGTGGATCTCCTCTAAGTCTGTGTGCCTGCACTGATTGGAGAGCGGTGTTCTGGATCCCCGGCTATTCATTGAGTGCTTCAGTCGCAGCTTTTAGACTGCTGCAGACATCCACCTCCCTCTGCAAGATGGCACTGTCTCCACATTTGTGCTGGTGTCTCCGGCAGACAAAATCCCCGTGGCAGTGGGGCTGCCTGGTCAGGAGAGGCCCATCCAGCAGTCCCCCACCTTCTCCTGGAGGATAACTGACTCTTAACTTGCCAACAAACACTTCCAGTGGGACTCTCAGCTGCTCTCTCGCCCTCTGCCCTGCGACAAAGCTTCAGAGGCATCTGTCTACTTCGTCACCATTTTTCCTCCCTATGTGTGTATTTTTAATACTTATAAGAATATATTTGCACAAAAATATATAGCTAACAGAACTCATGACACTCACTCATAATGTTTAAAAACACTATCATTTAGATCTGTGTAATCCATGAAATTTCTAAACATAAATTAAGATCAAAACCTTTTCCATAAATGGCATTTAATGATACATTTTAAAGGATTAAAATTTAAAAATCTTTACTAATGGCCCTGCATTGCAGTAATCGTAGAATTATATTTTATCAGTGAGCTCCTTTTTTGTTTTTTGCTTGACTGAAAATTTACCCTATATCATTCTTTTATTTATTCAATAAAGCCGTACCTAATGTTTAGTACTATGCTAGGAGCTACAGATGCAGCAATGAATAAAACACATTCTCTCTCCTGAAAGACATCAATTTTATTGGGACAAGTAAGCAGACAGTTAAAATATTGTAGTGTAAGTGCTACAGTAGGATTGAGTTCAGGATGCTTTGGGAGCACATGAAAGTTTTCCCTATCCAGCCTCTAGGTAGGGAAGTCAGTCAGAGAAGTCCCAGGTGAGTTCTCATGTTGTTCTTTTCCTGCATATTTATATCATTCCCGGAGGTTGAAATGAAAATTATTTAAACATTTAATGTCCAACTGAGAGATATAGTAATGATTTATTGTTTGATTACTTTGAGTTGTCTACTACATGGAAAAACAAAACACATTTCTGACACTAATGGCGATGAAATGTAAGAAAAAACCCAAACCCCAAGAAACAGAGAAACAGCTTTCATGAAGCTAGTAAGTAAGGAATGAGGTAGGATTAGGAATCAGACATTCACTCGTAGAATTTCTGATGGTTGATTGACAATGCTAAGGAACTGTTTATAAGGTGATGTACTTAAATTTTTTAAATTAGCAAACAAGATATCATTTGAGTTGTGTATTAGGTTGTTAATAGAGCTGAACAATGCTAACAGGGCAAGTTGCCCTTGAACTACATCTTTTTTTTTTTAATGTAGCTTTGAATGAACAGTATTTTCAAGCAGAAATTCATTATGGGAAATTGTCATGATACAATGTTAAGTGAAAAAAAGCAGGCTATAAAAGTGTACAGAGTACATGCATATGTACATACATTTCCAATCCCTTTATTTTTTATTGCTTTATTGATTCAGGTATTACATATGTGTCCTTATTCCCTCTTTACCCCCCATCTCCCATTAATGCCCCCACACCCTATTATCTGTGTCCATTGATTAGGTGCATATGCATGCATATAAATCCTTTGGTTGATCTCTCCCCTTTCCCCAATTATCCCTCACCTTCACTGAGGTTTGACTTTCTGATTAATGTTTCTCTGTCTCTGGATCTATTTTTGTTCATCAGTTTATGTTATTCATTATATTTCACAAATTAGTAAGATCATGTAATATTTATCTTTCTATGACTCGCTTATTTCACATAGCATAATGCTCTCCATCTTCTTCCATGTTGTTGCAAATGGTAAGAATGCCTTTTTTATTGCAGTGTAATATTACATTGTGTAGATGTACCACAGTTTTTTAAGCCACTGATCTGCTAATTGGCACAGGCTATTTCCAAATCTTAGCTATGGTGAATTGTGCTGCTATGGACATAGGGGTGTATATATTCTTTCTGATTCATATTTCTAGTTTCTTGGGATTTATTTCTTGGTATATATATATATATACACATATATGCATATATATACATATATACATATATACATATACATATACTTATACATATATATATATATACATATATATATAAATACACACACACACACACACACACACACACACACACACACACACACACACACGAGATCACTGGGTCAAATGGAAGTTCCGTTTTTTGAGGAAACTCCATACTGTTCTCCATAGTGACTGCACCAGTCTGCATTCTCACCAGTGGTGCACAAAGGGTTCTTTTTCTCCAAATCCTTGCCAGGAGGATTGATTTGTTTATAGTCATTTGTTGATTTGTTGATAGCCATTCTGACAGGTGTGAGATGGTACTGCATTGTTGTTTTGATTAGCATCTCTCTGATGATTAGTAACTTTGAGCAGGTTTTCATATGTCTCTTGGCCTTCCCTCTGTCTTCTTTCAAAAAGTGTCTATTTAGATCAGTTGCCAATTTTTTTATTGGGTTGTTTATTTCCTTTCTGTTAAGCTGCATGAGTTCCCAGTAAATGTTGGAGATTAAACCCTTATTGGTAATGACATTAGGAAATATGTTTTCCAATGCAGTGGGCTTTCTTGTTGTTCTATTGATGGTCTCCTTTGCTGTGCAAAAGCTTTTTATTTTGATGTAGTCCCATTTGTTTATTTTCTCTTTAGCTTCCATTGCCCTATGAGCAGTATCAGTGAAGAAATTGCTTTGGCATATGTCAGATATTTTTCTGCCTGTGGATTTCTCTAGTACAGGGGTCAACAAACTTTGAACCCTTGAGTGTGGATCTTCCACAAAATACCATGGCATGGGCGAGTCTATTTTGAAGAAGTAGCGTTAGAAGAAGTTTAATTTTTAAAAATTTGGCTCTCAAAAGAAATTTCAATTTTTGTACTGTTGATATTTGGCTATGCTGACTAATGAGTTTGCTGACCACTGCTCTAATATTTTATGGTTCCCAATCTAATGTTTAAGTCTTGTATCCATTTTGAGTTTATTTTTGTGTATGGTGTAAATTAGTGGTCTAGTTTCATTTTTTTTTGCATGTATCTTCACAATTTTCCCAACACCATTTATTGAAGAGACTGCCTTGACTCCATTGTATATCCATGCCTCCTTTGTCAAATATTAATTAAGCATAGTGGTTTGGGTCCATTTCTGGGTTCTCTATCCTATTCCATTTGTCTATATTCTATTCTTGTGCCAGTATCAGGCAGTTTTGAGGACAGTGGATTTGTAATACAGCTTGAAATCTGGTATTGAGATTCCACCTACTTTGTTCTTCTTTCTCAGGATTTCTGTAGCTATTCTGGGTCTATTTTCATTCCAGATGAATTTTTGGAAAGCTCTTTCTAGGTCTGTGAAATATGCCATTGGTATTTTAATGGGTAGTGCATTGAATCTATAGATTGCTTTGGGTAATATGGAAACTTAGATGATGTTGATTCTACTAATCCATGAACATGGTATGTTCTTCCATCTGTTTATGTCTTACTCTATCTCTTTTTACAGTGCCATGTAGTTTTTGCGTATAGGTCTTTTACCACCTTACTTAAGTTTATTCCTAGGTATCTTAATTTTTTGGTGTGATGGTAAATGGGATTGCTTTTTTAGTCTCTCTGTAAGTTCATTATTAGTGTATAGAAATACCATAGATTTCTTAGTGTTAATTTTGTATCCTGCTACCTTGTCAAATTCATTTATTAAGTTTAATAATTTTTTTATTGAGTCTTTAGGGTCTATTATGTACTGTATCATGTCATCTGCAACAAAGGACAGTTTTACCTCATATTTTCTAATTTGGATGCCTTTTATTTCTTCTTCTTGTTTGATTGCAATGGCTAGTACTTCCTGCACTATGTTGAATGGGAGTGGTGAGAGTGAGCAACCCTGTCCTGTTTCTGTTCTTAGGGGAAATGGTTTTAGTTTTTGCCCATTGAGTATGATGTTGTCTGTGGGTTTGTCATATATGGCTTTTATTTTGTTGAGGTATGATCCATCTATTACCAACTTGCTGAGTTTATATAAAGAACAAGTGTTGGATTTTGTCAAATGCTTTTTCTGCATCAATTGATATACTATGTGATTTTTATCTCTCAATTTGTTTATGTGATACATCATGTTTATTGATTTGTGATTATCATACCATCCTTGCATCCCCAGGATAAATCTTACTTGGTCACGTTGTACAATCTTTCTGATGTACTGCTGGGTCCGATTTGCTAGAATTTTGTTGAGGATTTTGGCTTCTATGTTCATGTGGGATATTGGTCTGTAATTCATTTTCATTGTGTTATCTTTATCTGGTTTTGGTATTATGGAGATTCTGGCTTCATATAAGAAGCTTGGAGCTTTTTGGAATAGTTTGAGGAGGATAGGTTTTAATTCTTCCTTGAATGTTTGGTAAAACTCCCCTGTGAATCCTTCTGGCCCCGGGTTTTTGTTTCCTGGAAGCTTTTTGATGATTGCTTCAATTTCTTCCATAGTTATCAGCCTATTGAGATTTTTAGAATCTTCTTGAGTAAGTTTTGGAAGGTTGTATTTTTCTAGGAATGTGTCCATTTTCTCCAGGTTGTCTACTTTGTTAGAATAGAGTTGTTCTTAGTATTACTTAATAATCCTTTGTATTTCTGAGGGGTCTGTTGTTATTTCTCTTCTTTCATTTCTGATTTTATTTATTTGGGTCCTCTCTGCTTCTTGGTGAGCCTGGCTAGAGGTTGATCAATCTTGTTTATCCTTTCAAAACCCCAGCTCTTGGTTTCAATGATCTTTTGTATATTTTTTGTTTGTTTGTTTGTTTGTTTTTTGGTCTCTATGTCATTCATTTCTGCTCTGATCTTTATTATTTTCTTCCTTCTGCTCACTATGGGCCTTGTTTATTACTCTCTAATTATTTGAGTTGTTGTGTTAGATGATTTATTACCATTTTTTCTTCTTTTTTTGTGGTAGGCCTGTAGATCTATGAACTTCCCTCTCAGGACTGCTTTCATTGTGTCCCATAGCATTTGCATTGTTGACTTTTTATTGTCATTAGTTTCCAAGATGTTTTTAATTTCTTCTTTGATCTCCTTGATAACCCAATCATTGTTTAATAGCATGTTATTCAGCTTCAAAGTGTTTGAATTTTTTGGAATGTTTTATTGTAGTTTATTCCTCATATTATGCCATTGTGGTCTGAGAAACTGCTTCATATGATTTCAATCTTTTTGAATTGGGGAGACTTTTTCTGTGACTCAGTATGTGGTCTATTTTTTAAAATGTCCCATGTGCACTTGAGAAAAACTTATATTTCATGGCTTTGGGGTGAAATGCTCTAAAGATGACAGGTCCATCTGATCTAGTGAGTCATTTAGAATTGCTGTTTCTTTACTGATTTTTTTTGTCTAGAGGATTTATCCAATTATATCAATGGTGTATTAAAGTCCCCTACTATGATTGTATTGTTGTTGATCTCTTCCTTGATATCTTCCATGAGTTTTTTTTAATGTATTTGAGTGTTCCTGCATTGGGTGCATATATGCTTATCAGGGTTTTGTCTTCTTCTTGTATCAATTCCTTTATTATTATGAAGTGGCCTTCCTCATATCTTGTTAGGGTCTATTTTATCAGATATAAGTACTGCTACCCCAGCCACTTTTTAATTTTCATTTGCCTGAAAGATGTTTTTCCATTCCTTTAGTTTCAATGTGTTTGAGTCCCTTTTTCTGTGGTGAGTCTCTTGTAGACAGCATATATATGGGATGTGTTTTTTTAATCCATTCTGCCACTTAATGTCTTTTGATTGGAGCATTTAGTTCATTTATGTTTAAAGTTATTGAAAGGTTCTTATTTATAGCTATTTATAGTATTTTTGTGTCTGTGTTCCTTCTTACTTTTTATATCTTCTTTTTACACCAGTCTCTTTAGCATTTCTTGCATTGCTGGCTTGGTAGTCATAAACTCCTTTAGTATTTTTTTTTTTGTCTGTGAAGCTCCTTATTTTTCCTTCAATTCTGAATGATAACCTTGCTGGATAGAGTATTCTTGAAGTCAGTCCCTTGGTTTGTATAACTTTATAAATTTCCTTCCATTCTTTTCTGGCCTGATGTGTTTCTGTTGAGAAATCATTTGATAATCTAATGGGAGCTTCCTTGAATGTAACTTTCTGTATCTCTGTTGCAGCCTTTAAGATTCTCTTTTTGTCCTGAATATTTGCCATCGCAATTATGATGATGTCTTGGTGTGGGTCTTTTTGGGTTCATCCTGTTTGGGACTCTTTGTGATTATGTGACTTTTTTTTTCACCACATCAGGGAAGTTTTCTGACATTATTTCTTCAACTAGGTCTTCTATACCTTGTTCCTCTTCCTATTGTTCTGACACCCTATTATTTGTATGTTGCTTCGTTTCATGTTGTTCCATAGCTCCCTTAGGCTCTCTTCCTATCTTTTAATTTTTTTTCTCCAGTTGCAATTCAGTTTGAGTGTGTTTTGCTTCCCTGTCTTCTAATTCACTAATTCAGTCCTCCTCTTCTCTTAGTCTACTATTGAAACTTTTCACAGTGTTGTTTTATTGCAGCTATATTACTCTTCATTTCTTCTTGATTCTTACATAAGTTGTTGATTTTTTCATCCATTTCTTCTTTATTCTTACATAAGGTGTTGATTTTTTTCTTCAATCTGGTTTATGAATTCTATGATCCTCATTCTGAATTGTTTTTTGACATATTGCATGCTTCTGTTTCACTTAGCTGCCTTTCTGGCAATTCCTACTTTCCTTTCCTTTGGCAGTATCATTGTCTACCTGTTTTTGGTCTGATCAACTGATCTAGATGTCAAACTGTGCAGGGGCTGCTCCTTGGAAGGCAGTGACTCCTCTAGCTGCAGTTGCTCCTCGGGCAGTCACAGTAGCAGTTGCTTGTCAGTTGGCAGTGGCTCCTCTGGTGGGTGCTGTTTGCAGCAATGGTGCCTTCTCTGGCTGCTGGGGTAGGCTGCTCCTATAGCTGCTGTTCCCTGGACAGGGTTGGGCTGATTATGAGGTTGCTGCTCCTCTGATGGGGATGGGTTGGTCGTGTCAGCTGCTCTTTGGATGTGGCCCACTGCTCACGTGGCTGCTGCTCCTTGGACAGGGGCAGACTGCTTGCGTGGCTGCTGTTCTTTGGATGGGGGCTGGATACGTGCTGCTGCTATTCCTCAGATGAGATGGGCAACTCGTGATGCCACCGCTCCTTGGACAGGGGTAGGTTGCTTGCAGGGCTTCTGCTCCTTGTACAGGTGCGGGTTGTTCATGCAGCTGCTACTCCTCAGATGGGAAGTGGTCTGCTCATGAGGCTGCTGCTCCTCACATGGGAATGAGCTGTTTGTGCTATTAATGCTCCTCGAATAGGGAGGGGCATATACCTGGCTCCTTCACATTGGGCAGGTGCAGGTTGCATGTGGTTGTTGCTCCTTGGACCAGTGTTGTCTACATAGGGCTCCTGCTTCTTGGACATGGCGGTCTGCTTATATGGCTGCTGCTCCTCAGATGGGGGAAGACTGCTCATATGGCTGCTGCTTCTCAGAAGGTGGTGTGCTGCTCACACAGCTGCTGCTCCTCAGATGTGGGCAGGTGTCTTGTGCATTTGTTGCTCCTCAGAACGGGTTGGGCTGCTCACCTAGGTGCTGCTCCTTGGATGGGGGCAGGTGGCTCACACAACTGCTGCTCCTCAGATGAGAGCAGGCAGTTTGTGTGTCTGCTGCCCCTCGGGAAGGGGCAGTGTACTCACACAACTGCTGCTCCTCAGATGGGGACAGGCTTCTTGCACAACTTCTGCTCCTTGGAAGAGGGCTGGCTGCTCATGTGGCACAACTGCTGGTCTTCAGATAGGTGCAGGGTGTGGGCTGCTTGCAGCTGCTTCTCCTCAGAGAGGAGCTGGCTGTATGGGGTTTCTGCTCCTCAGTAATGGGTGGGCTGCTCAAGCAACTGCTGCTCTTCATATGGGGTGAGCTGCTCACGTGGTTGTGGCTCCTCAGACAGGGGAACTGGCTGTTCACACAGCTTCTTTTCCTTGGACAGGGGCAGGCCACATGAAGCTACTGCTCTTAGGCCTGTGGTAGGCTGCTCACAGGGCTGCTGCTTCTTGAACAGGAGCAGGCTGCTCATGTGTCTGCTGTTCACATGATTGCAGTGCCCAGCTGCATCTCCTTCAGCAATTCAGGCTGATTTCTACTTCTTTCCACCGCTCACTCTATTTGCTCTGGAACAAGGCTCAGGACACGGCCATCTATTCTGCTGCCATTTTGTCTCCTCCTTGCACTACTTCTTTAGATGTGTTAAATGGCCTGACAAATAAATTGTCCAGTCTATTAACCAAAATGTGTTGATATGTTGTCTTAATATCTATGTTGATATGTTAGCTTAATATCTATCCTTAATTATACTGGGTCAATATATTCCCAACCCATATTAGAGTACTGCTAATGAATTATGTTAATATTTTTGCTACATATGCTTATTTTTTAGTTATCAGTTACATTATCTTCATTGTTCTTCAGTTTCTTAGGTATTTAGCACATAACGTCCTTTACTATATATTTATAAATAATTTTACAGCTACCTCACAGGCCAACCCAAAAATGGCAGTAAATAACTTACTATAAGTTATCGATATCTGCCACTTTAGATAAATGATTAAGCTACACACTATAGAATTCTTTTCTACTCTTCATTTCCTTTGACTCATTTGACTGGTTTCTTTTGGAAGATACTGTACCTTCTCAAGTTTTGTGTAAAACTCAACTCATTTGAATTGATTTGTTAATTAAGGTTGTAAAAATAACTTGCTGAATCATGGCACATTTATTTTGATTATTTCCATCCTGGCATTCTTCATATTTTTGTTGTCATTTCAAATATGCATTTAATTTTTGTTTGCATGTAATTTCAGCCAACTTACCTTCATTTAGGACACTTTGTACAAGAAAATTAATTATCTCATTGTTTCATCCATTTGATTGATTGATTTCTGCTACTATATATTCTTTTGAGCTGTCCCAAATTTTTCTGAGCTTCTCTATTATCATTCATTAACTTATTTTATTACAGCATCACATATCATCTTTTATATGCTCACTTTGTTGTTCTTAGATAATTTATTGTTTCACTGTTTATTATTTAACTAGGGAAGTTAAAGACAGGAATAAAGGAAGACAGGAATGGAAATGAAAAGATTAATTTAATTACCAATTTACTGTTCTCTTTGCCTTTATATAGTATTTTTCCTAGAGTATTAATCCAAGATGGAAAAAAAGAATGCTTATTTCACTTAATCACCCAACTATCCATCTATCATCTTTCTTTCTTTCTTTCTTTCTTTCTTTCTTTCTTTCTTTCTTTCTGTTTAATCTATCTATCTATCTATCTTTCTATCATCTATCTATCTACTATTTATTTATAACTATCAATATAATACTTTGCACAGTTGGTTACAAAGGAATGGATATATCCATTAGTTCCTTAATGCAAAAAAAAAAATGCCCTGCTTCTGCTTTAACTTTCTACAAACTAAAAAGGAGAGAGATAGAATATATATGGAATCACATAAAAAGTGTTTGCTAAGGTAGACTCAAATGTCAGTCTACCTTATTTAGTAATTTTGAGCAAACATTATCTAATATAAAAACATTATGTATTTAAAATCTTCATCCATTATCAGAAACCTCATAAAAGATGAATATATTTTTCTAAAGTCATTCCCAAACTTAACTAAATTATATCTGGTCTTATGACTTCACAGTTAACATGTTGATAATTTTATTTACAATTTTAATCAAAAGACATCTTCTGATGTAGAAAAGGAACACCTGGGAAAAACAAACAAAAATTAAGTATGGTTGTATTATGGTTAATTTCATAGGAAAAAGCTCTAAGTCATCTCAAGCATTAAACAATAATAAAATAATAAATAAATAAAATCACAGTGAGAGTAGATACTCTTATCTTCAAACATGGCTGCAGTTCAATGAAATTTAGACGCATACATCTTCAATATGATCAAATCAGTTGCTAAGTCTTTCGTCACATTTGATTTTCAATATATTAGATTGAAACAGAAACATCTTCATATATTTTTATCTTGCCTCTCTGTCATGCCTATCAATTACAATTTAGTTATTTCTTGCATTAAAACCAGTTTATAAAGAGGTATGTTTATCTGCTTCATGCTGCTGACAAAACATACATAGTGAAAGAAAAAGAAACATTTTCAATTATCAGAAATGTATTAGAAATAAAAAATACAATGACAGTAAGTAATAGATTTAAAACACAAACTATAATTGTGAGTTTTGAGCTCAATTCTGTTCTGAGCTTGCTTTCTTTGCTTCAGATATATCTGTCTAAAATGGACAGACTAATGTTAACCAACACTTGGATATAGTTTTGAGAATACTGCCAAAAGTAATTTTCTAGAGAAATTGAAATATTAGAAACTGAGTATCTAAGACATTTTCAAAAAAATTAATCAAAGAACAATCTTTTACCTAATAATCAATTAACTTATTTCTTTTTAAAGTTACTTAATTTTATCTTATTGGTGATAGTTTATTTTAATTATGATCTACTATACAGGCAAATTTAAAAATATTTTGAAAATATCTTAAATTTAATAAGTAGCAATATTGGATACTAAATTCAAGGGGTAAGTTATCTTCGTGGAATTTTATTTTTAAAGCATATCACATATTTCAGAAAAATTATTGAAACTAAATTTCTTCCCTATGCTTTTTGTGAGTGACCTTTTACTTTCTTATTTTTTAAAATTAAAATGTTATTTAGTAACTGCAATGTTATGTAGAGAATAGAGCTACCTTACAATAGCCTTGAATTATATTCATTTTCCACTATGGTAAATAGCATTCTATGGTCTATGCATTATCGGAATCATTATTTTTTTTTCTTTTTAATTCAGACTGGACAGATATTGGGGACGATTTAGTAAAAACTAAAATAACAGTGTGTGGTTTGGGAAAACTCTAAGTTCCTTCAGGAACAATAATGTAAATGTGAAATTAGCAGGGTTTTTTATTTCCTTGAAAGCAATTTGTGTGTGTGTGTGTGTGTGTGTGTGTGTGTGTATGTTATGCAAATTTTTTTAGGAATGCTACTGTCATGTTATAGCAGAGCCAACAAGTAAGATACAGGGGCTATTAATTAGATTTTGAACAATGACTTCAAGCATTTTGTACTAAACAGTGATATATATTATTAAAGTAAGTATAGCAAACCCTTCATTAGTTACCTTCATCATTATTTGCTATCACTATGTAAGTATGAAAATAATTTAATAGTTTTAAATTTTTATAATTCATGAAATCATTGAGCTCTTTTTTCCTCCATTTGTTTCTTTCTTGTATTTTAAGTGAATTGTAGGCTCTAACAAATAGAGGAGAATATAAAATCACATTGTAGGAAGCTTAATATATTCAAACATCTAAGCAACAAATCTAAATATTAGTTTAGTATTTAGTACTACATTAATCTAAAAATAAGGCTATAATTTATAGAATCAGTGGCTTCAAACAAACCCTAAGGGATAATAATAAAATATTAATTATTTATACTTGGTTCTTATTCTGCTCTTTGTGAGAGGATACTTGGTTTCTGTCTTTAATTATTTTCCTAATTTATTGAGAAAAAAACTTCAATAAATTTTTGAGAAATGGATTTCATTAACTCTCTCTCTGTTATAGTTATTGTACCTACTTATAATCTAATATAATAAAAGCCTAAGAGACCATTGCAGTGTAACTACCAGAACAACTGGTCACTTTGATGCACATTGACCACCAGGGGACAGACGCTCAATGCAGGAGCTGCCCCCTGGTGGTCAGTGAGCTCCCACAAGGGGGAGCGCTGTTCTGCCAGAAGCTGGGCTCATGGCTGGCAAGCACAACAGCGGTGGTGGTGGTGGGAGCCTCTCCTGCCTCCGCAGCAGCACTAAGTAGCAGCAAGCAGGCAGGCAGTAAGGAGTAAAAGGTCCCGGACTGCAAGAGGGTGCAGGCTGGGCTGAGGGACCCTCCCCACCACCTCCAGTGCATGAATTTCATGCATCGGGCCTCTAGTCTGACACAATTTAATTATTAAATTAATCTAATTTAATTAATCAGCAAAGATGGGGTATAAATGCTAGTAAGATAAAGTCTTATATTTGCTACTAGAGGCCTGGTGCAGAAAATTAGTGCACGAGGAGAGGGGAATCCCCTCAGCCCAGTCTGCACCCTCTAAAATCTGGAACCCCTCAGGGGATATCTGACTGCCTAATCTTTACTCATTTTATATTAAAATAAATTCTTTAAGTAACAGCCTTATACAATAGGTTTAAAGGTAGTTTGAAAACACACCTAAAGAATACCAGAAATTGCATGGCCAATGTGGCTCATTTGGTTGAACATCATCCAATGCACCAAAAAGTCACTGGTCAGGACACATGCTCAGGTTGTGTCCCAATACACCCCAATTCTCCCCTCCCATGTGGGGCCTGCAGAATGCAGCCAATCAATGTTTCACTCACATCAATGTCTCTCCCTCTCTCTCTCTCTCTATCTCTCTCTCTCTCTCTCTCTCTCTCTCTCCCTCTCCCTCTCCGTCTCTTCTCAAAATCAATAAAAACATATATTAAAAAATAAATACAAGAAATTAATGACTAATTATCCTGATTCAAAATGACATGTTCCCTGATCTACTTTTATACCTTGCCCACACATTTTTGCTTTAAAATTTTAATTTAGATCTCAGAGTTGCTGCTAGGGAAGCCATTCTCTGAAGGACCAAAATTCCATAATTAATTAAAAAGATGCATCTTTATGACTAAATTTAAAATAGGTCTGTGCAGAACCTGAAAAGGCATAAATAGAGGGAGTAAAAATAGGTTTTACAGTATGTGCCACAATAAGTAAATTTCATTTCATACATTTCCTTTTTGCAAATACTCCAAATCTATTATGATTCTATTGTACAGTGGCAATTTATGTATCTAATAACCATCAAAAGAGTAATATAATCATAAAAATGGGTACCAATAATTATGCTTTTCTTTGACTATAATATTTTTTAAAGATGATCCTATATAACCCTTCTGTTTGGCAGGATCTAAAACACAAGTTAAGTAAGAGGGGAAATTATATAGCTGCAATATCTCCTTGAAATTGTTTAGCTATTTCAGGTAATGTTACATAGTTTGAACCAAAATTAAATTCTACTTTAATTATGCCCTAGCTGGTGTGGCTCAGTTGGTTGAGCATCCTCCCATGCACCGAGAGATCACTGGTTTGATATCAGGGCACATGCCTGGGTTGCAAGCTTGATCAACCGGTAGGGAACATGCAATAGCAGCCAATCAAAGATTATCTCATATCGTTGATGTCTCTCTCTCTCTCCTTTCCACTCTCTCTCTAAAACCAATAAGAACATACTTAAAAAACAATATATGTTATATAGTTCAGATTATTTGTAAAACAAATGATTTTTGAGGTGTAGTGGCACTGCTGACATATTAGGATATGAACAGATATTTTATTTCTAATGACTTACAGAGGTCCAAAGAAAGATACAATTCTTATACAATACTATATCTGATATATTTTCCACATTTGTGTCAACTTTTGCAATATAAAGAAGATAGGACTAATTTATATTCTACACTTCATTTCCAATCATAAAGTTATTTTATAAAGTAAGTTTCAGCAGTAATAGGTAAGATGTCATTATAAAAACTGATAAAATTATAATCATAGAGTTGTTTTAAATCTTACAAATTAAGCTAAGACTATATTCACACATAAATAACTTCCTGGGAATAAATTAGAGTTACCTCAGCATGTGAAATTTAACTTTTTCTGGTCAGTGTGGCTGAATGGTTGAGCATCCACTCATGAACCAAGAGGTCAGAGGTCGATTCCAGGTCAGGTAACATGCCCTGGTTACAAGCTTAATCCCCAGTAGGGGATGGACAGGAGGCAACCAATAGATGTTTCTATCTCTTTCTTCTTCTCCTACCTCTGAAATCAATAAAAACATATTAAATATATTTTACTCTGATGAGCAGATTAGTAATTTTGAGCTTTTATTGGAATAGAAAAACCTCATGAAGCCTAATTCCATAGTTATTTATTTTAATAGGACCCAAATGATTACTAATCCCCCTTATATATTAATTAGAATATTGATGGAAGATAGATTTTAAATGATTTAATTATGCATAATACTCATCAGGTAAGAACCAGGCCATTGAAAGAATTAAGCTTATTACCAATAAGAACATTGATTTCAGCTCTTCCCATTCAGTACTTGCTAAGCAAAATTGTAGTATTTTCTGTTTAAAGTTTTCTTTAAAGAAAGAAAAAAAAGGTGATTTTGACATGAGAGAAATTGGTATTTATAGATCATCCTAATCTAAAGACCAGGAATCAGTTGAACATTTGAGCTACAAAATTTTCCATGCAGTTTAAATTTATTTTCTATGTTCTGGGAACCATGACAAACAATTCTTCAGAGAGATTTTTATTTTATTTATTTACTTTTTTATTTTTTAACTTAATTTTTTATTTTTTATTAATGTGTTACATGTGTACCTATCTTCTCATTGCCCCTCACCCCATACCACACATGTCGTAACTCCCCAGTGTCTTGTGTCTATTGGTTGTGCTTATATGCATGCATACAAGTCCTTCGGTTGATCTCTTATCTACACCACTAGGCCAATGGGAGTTGCATTTTAAGTTTTTTGAGGAAACTCCATACTGTTCTCCACAGTGGCTGCACCAGTCTGCATTCCCACCAACAGTGTACAAGGGTTCCTTTTTCTCTGCATCCTCGCCAACAATTGTCTTTCATTGATTTGTTGATGATTGCCATTCTGACAGGTGTGAGATGGTATTGCACTGTCGTTTTGATTTACATCTCTCAGATAATTAGTGACTTTCAGCATGTTTTCATCTGTCTCTTGGCCTTCCTTCTGTCTTCTTTTGAAAAGATTCTATAGGTCGATTGCCCATTTTTTTTATTGGATCGTTTATCTTCCTTTTATTCAGTTGTATAAGTTGCCTGTAGATGTTGGAGATTAAAACTTTATCAGTGATAATATTTGCAAATATGTTCTCCCATGCAGTGAACTTACATATTGTTTTGTTGATGGTTTCTTTTGCTGATAAAATGCTTTTTATTTTGATGTAGTCCCATTTGTTTATTTTTTCTTTAGCTTCCATTGCCCTTGGAGCAGTATCAGTGAAGAAGTTCCTTTGCATATGTCTGAGATTTTGCTATCTGTGGATTCCTCTAGTATTTTCATGGTTTCCCATCTTATGTTTAAGTCTTGTATCCATTTTGAGTTTATTTTTGTGTATGGTGTAAGTTGGTGGTCTAGTTCCATTTTTTTGCATGTATCGGTCCAATTTTCCCAACTCCATTTATGGAAGAGGCTGTCTTGAATTCATTATATGTTCATGCCTTCTTTGTTAAATATTAATTGAGCATAGTGGTGTGGGTGGATATCTGGGCTCTCTATTCTATTCCATTGGTCTATATGTCTGTTCTTGTGCCAGTACCAGGCTGTTTTGAGAACAGTGGCTTTGTAATATAGCTTGAAATCTGGTATTGAGATCCCACCTACTTTATTCTTCTTTCTCAAGATTACTGTGGCTATGCGGGATATTTTTTTGTTCCAGATGAATCTTTGGAGAGTTCTTTCTAATTCTGTGAAATATGTCGTTGGTATTTTAATGGGGAGTGCATCGAATCTTTAGATCGCTTTTGCTACTATGAAAATTTTAATGATGTTGATTCTACCAATCCATGAGCATGGTATGCTCTTCCATCTGTTTATGTATTCCTCTATCTCATTTTTTAGTGTCCTGTAGTTGCATATAGATCTTTTACCTCCTTAGTTAAGTTTATGCCTAGGTATCTTAATTTTTTTTTTTAGTGTGATAGTCAATGGGATTACTTTTTTAGTCTCTCTTTCTGTAAGCTCACTATTAGTGTTTAGATATGCCATAGATTTCTGGGCATTAGTGTTGTATCCTGTTACATTGCTGAATTCATTTATTAAGTCTATTACTTTTTTGATGGAGTCTTTCACGTTTTTATGCACAGTATCATGCCTTCTGCAAAAAACAGTTTTACTTCTTTTCCAATTTGGATGCCTTTTATTTCTTCTTCTTGTCTAATTGCAATGGCTAATACTTCCAGTACTATCTCAAACAGGAGTGGTGAGAGTGGGCATCTCTGTCTTGTTCCTGTTTTTAGGGGAAATTGTTTTAGTTTTTGCCCAGTGAGTTTGTTGTTACCTGTGGGTTTATCATATATGGTTTTTATTATGTTGAGGTATGATCCTTCTATTTCCACTTTGTTGAGAGTTTGTTTGTTTGTTTATTTTTTTATCATGAAAGGGCATTGGATTTTGTCAAATGCTTTTTTCTGCACCAATTGATGTGACTATGTGATTTTGATCTCTCAATTCATTTATGTGATGTATCACATTTACTGATTTGCAGAGGTTGTACCATCTTTGCATTCCTGGGATAAATCCTACTTGGTCATGGTGTATGAACTTTCTGATGTACTGCTGGATCCATTTTGCTAGAATTTTGTTGAGGATTTTGCCATCTATGTTCATGAGGGATATTGGCCTGTAATTATCTTCCATTGTGTTGTCTTTATCTGGTTTTGGTTTAAGGGTGATTCTGGCTTCATAGAAGCAACTTGGAAGGGTTCTTTCCTATTGAATTTTTTGGAATAGTCTGAGGAAGATATGTTTAATTCTACCATGAATGTTTTGTAAAACTCCCGTGTGTAGCCAGCTGGCCCCAGGCTTTTGTTTGCTTGAAGCTTTTTGATGACTGTTTCAATTTCTTCCATAGTTTTTGGCCTATTGAGATGTTGAGATTCTTCCTGATAAGTCTTGAAAGGTTATATTTTTCTAAGAATATGTCCATTTCCTCCAGGTTGTGTACTTGGTTGGAATAGAGTTATTCATAGTATATTTAAACAATCCTTTATATTTCTCTCCTTTGATTTCTGATTTTGTTTATTTGAATCCTCTCTGCTTCTTGGTGAGCCTAGCTAGATGTTCATTAATCTTGTTGATATCCAATATAAAAGAATCAGCTCTTGGTTTTGTTGATCTTTTATATTGTTTCTTTGATCTCTATGTCCTTTATCTCCTCACTGATTTATACTATTTCCATCCCTCTGCTTACATTGGGCTTTTCTTATTGTTCTCTTTCTAACTCTTTGAATTGTAGGGTTAGGTAATTTATTACCATTGTTTTTTTGTTTTTTGCAGTAGGCTAGCTTGTAGAGCTATGAACTTCCCTCTCAAGACTGCTTTCCTTGTGTCCCATAGATTTTGTATATTTGTGTTTTCATTGTCATTTGTTGCCATGATGTTTTTTACTTCTTCCTTGATCTCTCTGGTAATCCAATCATTGTTTAATAGCATGCTGTTTAATCTACTTGTTTGATTTCTTTGGATTGTTTTTATTGCAGTTTATTTCCAGTTTTATGCCACTTTGATCTGAGAAGATGTTTGATATGATGTCTATTTTCTTGAATGTGAAGAAACTTTGCCTATAACCCAACTTATGGTCTATCTTTGAAAATGACCCATGTGCACTTGAAAAGAATGTATATTCTATGGATTTGGGGTGAAATGTTCTGAAGATGTCAATTCATTCCATCTGGTCTAGTGAGTCCTTTAGGATTGATGTTTCTTTGCTGATTTTTTGTTTAGAAGATTTGTGCAATGGTGATAGTAGGGTATTAAAGTCCCCTATTATTATTCTATTGCTGTCAATCTCTCCCTTGATACTCTCCAAGAGTATTTTTATGTATTTGGGTGCTCCTGTATTGGATGTGTATATGTTTACCAGAGTTATTTCTTCTTGTTTGGTTGTTCCCTTTAGTATTATGAAGTGGCCTTCCTTATCTCTTGTTATGTCCTTCACTTTGAGGTCTAATTTGTCAGATACAAGTATTGCTACCCCACCTTTTTTTTTCATTTCCATTTGCCCGAAAAATCGTTTTTCATCCCTTCACCCTCAGTCTTTTTGCATCTTTTTTTTCTGTGATGGGTTTCTTGTAGAAAGCAGATGTATGGGTGATGTTTTGTATCCAATCCATTACCCTATGTCTTTTGATTGGAGCATTTAATCCATTTACATTTAAAGTTTTATTGATAGGTACTTATTTCTTGCCATTTTTATTCTTTACCCCTGTGTTCCTTTTCCTTCCTCTTTCTTTCTTTTTTTCTTCCTTCTTTTCCTCCTTCCTTCCTTCCTTTCTTTCTTTCTTTCTTTCTTTCTTTCTTTCTTTCTTTCTTTCTTTCTTTCTTTCTTTCTT
>JAAGEH010000031.1:2365624-2388486 GCA_011751065.1 Lasiurus cinereus | reverse complement strand
CTTTCTTTCTTTCTTTCTTTCTTTCTTTCTTTCTTTCTTTCTTTCTTCAGTCCTTTAACATTTCTTACATTGCTGGTTTGGTTGTAATAAATTGCCTTAGTCCTTTTTTTGTCTGTGAAGCTCCTGATTTCACCCTCAATTTTGTTTGATAGCCTTACTGGGTGCAGTATTCTTGTATTCATTTCCTTCCTTTGTATGATTTTATATATTTCATTCAATTCCCATACTGGCCTGATGAGTTTCTACTGAGAAGTCAGTTGCTAATCTGATGGGGGTTCCTTTGTAGGTAACTTTCTCTCTCTCTAGCTGCTTTTAAGATTCTTACTTTGTCATTGGTGTTTGCCAATTTAATTATAATGTGCCTTGGTTTCAGTCTTTTGGGGTTCATTTTGCTTGGGACACTTTGGGATTTTTAGATTTGTGTGTTTTTGTTTTTGTTTTTTTCAGTATATCTGGGAAATTTTTTGTCATTATTTCTTCAAACAGGTTTTCAATTCCTTACTCAGTTTCCACTCTTTCTGGAATCCCTGTTATGTGGATTTTTTTTTTATGTTATCCCAAAGTTCCCTTTGGCTCTCCTCTTGCTTTTCAATTTTCTGTTCTAGAAGCTGCTGTACTTGGGTAATTTTTCCTACCTTGTTTTCTAGCTCACTGATGTGGTCCTCTACTTCTTTTAGTCTACTTTTGATGATTTCTGTTGAGTTCTTTACAGCAGCAATGTCATTTTTTATTTCTTCTTGGTTCTTCTTCATTTCCTCTTGGGTATTACTCATATTGTTGAATTTGTCTTCCATTCTTTTCAGCCACCTTATGACCATTTATCTGGATTCTTTCTCCAGCAGGTTGTTTGCTTCTATTTTGTTTACTTCCTTTTCTGGTGATGCCTGCTTTTCTTTCATATATGGGCTGTTTCTTTGTCTGCCCATGTTCTCTCTACTCTGTATGTCTGTTTATGTAGTTCTCTCTCTTCTTATCCCAGGCAAAATATGACCTTTTCGTGTGTCGTGTGGAGCTCCTCTGAATTCGAGTGCTTTTTGCCGATTGGGAAGTCGTGTTCTGGGGCTTGGAGTTGTTTGGTGGGTGCTGCAGCTGTAGATTTTCAGGCTCCCGTAAATATCTACTTTCCCTTTCAAGATGGCGTGATCTCCATGTCTGAACTGGCAGCTCAGGCAGGGAACCTGGCAGCAGAGGGGGCTGTCTGGTAAGGGGAGTCCTTTCTAGTAGTCTTCCACCTTCTACTGGAGTATGGTATCCCTTAAATTGCCAACAAACATCTCTGACCCTCAGCTGTTCTCTTTATCTGCTCAGTGAGAAGGCTCAGGGCATATCAGTCTATCCTGCCACCATTTTTCTCTCCCTCTACAGAGAGATTTTTAGTTAGAATTATTTTTAAAAGTACCAGAAAAGATATACTGCATTATTGATGTATACATACATTTTTATCTTTTAAGCACTGAGTCTAATGAATACTTTTGTTGAATCAACTAGAAGTGTTTTGCACTGATAACGGCTCATATCCATTGAACACTATGTGCTCAGCATCATTCTGAGTATTACATGCATTTTTTACTATTTCCTTCAACAGGCTTTTATGATAAGTAAGTTTTGTTAGTGTCCCCATTTAAAAGATGAGCAAACAATTCAGAGGACTTAATAATTGGCCTAATTCACACAGTTTGCACATGACAAAGCTGAGACAACTTCTTTAGTTATTTTCTCCATAGTTTTTTATTTTTATTTTTATGATCAGAAAATCATTCTTTTGGGGTCTGGACTTTATTAACAATATAAATATCAAACTGACCTTTGCCCCAAAGGACGCATGTCTACTGTGAAATAATCAGTTGTACAGTTAAAAAGAAATTGATTTTTCTTCTGAGTTTTGCATGCATGATCCAATATTGTGTGTTCACTGTGCATAATGACTATGTATTGACCGAAGTGCAAATGTATGCAATATATTAAATTTATCATTAAATATATAAACTTGTGGCAGTTGGATGATTAAATATCCCCTCCAAGCAAATGCAAAGACTGTTTTTATGACTTTGGCATGCGGGTGCTTTTTAGACAGTTTTTTTAAATGTCTAAATAAAATGTATTTAGGAGCAAAATATTTATCTCTTTCACAACAGTACTCTGTTTTTATAATTAGTGTGTGACTTTAACTGGAAAATAAACCTAAATAAAGAATTAAGTTAAAATGTATTCCTATTTACTATTACTGGAAATATTCACTGTATTGTTCATTCTTGGTTTTATGAATGTATTGTGGCAAGGCATGTAAACCATGAACTGGCCATATTATCAAACTTACATTGTTATATTTGATCTTTGAATCAATATTATGGTCAATGATTTTAATTGAGCAACATTTTGGTCAGTGATTTTAATTAGGATATTATCTAATCTTTCCAGTTTGCAAAACTGTTTTTGTACAATCCTTAACAAACTGTGGGGGAAATCATACTGAGTTTAACATTTAAATTTTTAGGTATATAAGTGGGGTGAAATTTTAACCAGGTAAAAAGAAAGAATAGAGAGAATCTAAAGTTGGAAAAGGAAAATAGAAACAAGATAACAAAATGGGGAAAGATAGGAAGAGAGTATTGGCATAAATGACCCAATTAAAAAAAAAATTGGCAATGGACCTAAATAGAACCCTTTCGAAAGACGAGAGAAGGAAGGCAAAGAGACACATGAAAATATGATCAAAGTCACTATTTATCCAAGAGATGCAAATCAAAATGACAATGCGATACCATCTAACACCTGTCAGAATGGCAATCATCAACAAGTCAACACATGTCAAGTGTTGGCAAGGATGGGGAGAAAAAGGACCCCTTGTGCACGATTGGTGGGAATGCAGACTGGTGCAGCCACTATGGAGAACAGTATGGAGTTCCTCAAAAAACTAAAAGTGGAACTCCCATTAGAGCCAGCAATCCCACTCTTAGGAATATATCTTAAGAAACTAGAAACACCAATCAGAAAGGATATATGCACCCCTATGTTCAGAGCAGCACAATTTACAATAGCAACAATTTGGAAACAGCCTAGGTGCCCAACAGTAGATGAGTGGATCAGAAAACTATGGTACATCTACACAATGGAATTCTATGCTGCCATTAAAAAGAAGGAATTCTTACCATGTGGAGCAACCTGGATGGAACTGGAGAGCCTTATGCTAAGAGAAATAAGCCAGTCAATGAAGGAGAAACACCACATGATATCACACTTTTGTGGATAATAAAGAACATTATAAACTGATGAACAAAAGGATACATACAGAAGCAGTAAATCATCAAACAGACTGTCAAATTACAGCAGAAAGGTTAGGGAGAGGTGGGGTAGATAAGAGATCAAACAAAGGACTTGTATGCATGCATATAAGCATAACCAATGAACACAAGACACTGGAGGGTTGGGGTATGTCTGGGAGGGGTGGGCAATGGGAAGATATGTAACACAATAAAAAAATAATAAAATAAAGTAAAATGGCACCCACAAAAAAACCAAAAAACAAAAAACATTTAAATTCTTATGTATGCCCATTTGTATACACAGAAGGAAAATATGCTAGAATGCTTTCTTTACCAAAAACATGGATGATTCTTAACACATGAATTTCTGTAGTTTCAGATAAATTTGAAGAAAAATCTAGTTAAAATGACAAAAGTAATTACATGTAAATATAGTTTAAACACCTTGTTTTCAGATCCTATATTCCTAATCTTCAAATTACATAGAAATTATTATTTTCAATAACAAATATTACAGTAAGCATTTTGCTATGCACTTTTTAATTAACTGAAAATTCAGAAGATTTAGGTTTGCAGTATTTAGACTCCTTAAGAATGTCGTTTGTTTGAACTTTTCATTTACTTTACATTTCCTTGATGATTGATGTTAAACGACAATATGGTATTTATTTCTTCAATCATTGAGTTGATCTATGATGGCTGAGAAAATATATAATATTCCATCATGTGTAAGTCTTAAAGTATCATAAAACTTAAAAAAATATTTCTTTGATCATTAGAATTATTATAATGTAATCATTGACATAATTTTTTAATTAATTTTTTTATATATCTCTCCCTATTGCCCCCCTCCCTCCCAGGCATACTCCAACCCCCCAGTGTCTATGTTCATTGGTTATGCTTATATGCATGCATACAAGTCCTTTGATTGATCTCTTATCTACTCCACCTAACCTTAATCTTCCTGCTGTAATTTCACAATCTGTTTGATGCTTTACTGCCTCTGTATCTATCCTTTTGTTCATCAATTTATAATGTTCTTTATTATCCACAAATAAGTGAGATGATGTGATGCTGCTCTTTCATTGACTGGCTTATATCACTAAGCATAAGGTTCTCCAATTCCATCTAGGATGTTGGAAATGGTAAGAATTCCTTCTTTGTAATGGCAGCATAGAATTCCATTGTGTAGATGTACCATAGTTTTCTGATCCACTCACCTGCTGAAGGGCACCTAGGCTGTTTCCAAATTGTTGCTATTGTAAATTGTGCTGCTATGAACATAGGGGTGTATAAATCCTTTCTGATTGGTGTTTGTGATTTCTTAGGATAAATTCCTAAGAGTGGGATTGCTGGCTCAAATGGGAGATCCACTTTTAGTTTTTTGCGAAAACTCCATACTGTTCTCCACAGTGGCTGCACCAGTCTGCATTCCCACCAACAGTGCACAAGTGTTCCTTTTTATCCGCATCCTCACCAACACTTGTCTTTTGTTGATTTGTTGATGATTGCCATTCTGACAGGTGTAAGATGATATCACATTGTCTTTTTGATTTGCATTTCTCTGATAATTAGTGACTTTCAACATATTTTCATGTGTCTCTTGACCTTCTGTCATCTTTTGAAAAGGTTCTATTTAGGTCCCTTGCCCATTTTTTTATTGGATAGTTTATCTTCCTTTTATTAAGTTGTATAAGTTGGCTGTAGATTTTGGAGATTAAACCTTTATCAGTGCTAACATTTGGAAATATGTTCTCCCATACAGTGGTCTTTCTGGTTGTTTGTTGATGGTTTCTTTTGCTGTGCAAAAGCTTTTTATTTTGATGTAGTACCATTTGTTTATTTTTTCTTTAGCTTTCATTGCCTTTGGAGCAGTATCAGTTAAGAAGTTCTTTCAGCATATGTCTGAGATTGTACTGCCTGTGGATTCCTCTAGTATTTTTATGGTTTCCCTTCTAATGTTTAAGTCCTGTATCCATTTTGAGTTTATTTTTGTATTTGGTGTAAGTTGGTGGTCCAGTTTCAGTTTTTTGCATGTATCTGTCCAATTTTCCCAACACCATTAATTGAAGAGGCTATCTTGGCTCCAGTGCATGTTCTTGTCTCCTTTTTCAAATATTAGTTGAGCATAGTGGTTTCGGGGATATCTGGCTTCTCTATTCTATTCCATTGGTCTATATGTCTGTTCTTGTGTCAGTACCGGGCTGTATTGAGAACAGTTGCTTTATAATATAGCTTGAAATCTGCTATTGATATCCCACCTACTTTATTCTTCTTTCTCAGAATTGCTGTGACTATTCGTGGTCTTTTTTTATTCCAGATGAATCTATGAAGAATTCTTTCTAGGTCTGTGAAATATGTCGTTGCTATTTTAATGGATAGTACATTGTATCTATAGATTGCTTTGGGTAGTATGGACATTTTAATGATGTTGATTCTCTCAATCCATGAGCATGGTATACTCTTCCATCTGTTAACATCTTCCTCTATCTCTTTTTGCAGTGTCCTGTAGTTTTCTACATATAGGTATTTTACCTCTTTAGTTAGGTTTATTCCTAGGTATCTTAATGTTTTTTTTGGTGTGATGGTAAATGGGATTGCTTTTTTAGTGTCTCTTTCTGTAATTTCACTATTAGTGTATAGAAATACCAGAGATTTCTTGGCATTAATTTTGTATCCTGCTACATTGCCAAATTCATTTATTAAGTCAATTAGTTTTGGGATGGAGTCCTTCAGGTTTTTTATGTACAGTATCTTGTCATCTGTAAATTAGGACAGCGTTACTTCTTCTTTTCCTATTTGAATGCCTTTTATTTCTTCTTCTTGTCTAATTGCAATGGCTAATACTTCTGGTACTATTTCAAACAGGAGAGGTGAGAGTGGGCAACTTTCTCTTGTTCCTGTTCTTAGGGGAAATGGTTTTAGTTTTTGCCCATTGAGTATGATGTTAGCTGTGGGTTTATCATATATGGCTTTTATGATGTTGAGGTATTATCCTTCTATTCCGACTTTGCTGAGAGTTTATATCAAGAAAGGGTGTTGGATTTTGTCAAATGCTTTTTCTGCATCAATGGATATGACTATGTGATTTTTATCTCCCTTTTTGTTTATGTGATGTATCCCGTTTATTGTTTCCCGTTTATTGTACCATCCCTGCATTCCTGGCATGAATCCTACATAGTCATGTTGAATGATCTTTCTAATATACTGCTGGATTGATTTGCTGGAATTTTTTTGAGGATTTTGGCATCCATGTTCATGAGACATATTGGCCTATAATTCTCTTTCATTGTGTTTGCTTTATCTGGTTTTGGTATTAGGGTGATGCTGGCTTCATAGAAGGTGTTTTGAAGTGTTCCTTCATCTTGAATGTTTCTGAATAGTCTTAGGAGGATACGTTTTAATTCTTCCTTGAATGTTTGATAAACTCTCCTTTTTAGCCATGTGGTCCTGGGCTTTTATTTGTTGGAATCTTTTTGATGAGTTCTTCAATTTCTTCCCTAGTTATTGGACTTTTGAGATGTTTTGATTCCTCCTCATTGAATTTTGGAAGGTTATATTTTTCTTGGAATATGTCCATTTCTTGCAGGTTGTCCAATTTGTTGGAATAGAGTTGTTCATAGTATTTTTTAACAATCCTTTGTATTTTGGCGGGGTCTGTTGTTATTTCTCCTCTTTCACTTCTGATTTTGTTTATTTGGGTCTTCCCTCTTTGCTTCTTGGTGAGCCTGGCTAGAGATCCATCAATCTTATTTATCCTTTCAAAGAACCAGCTCTTTGTTTTGTTGATCTTTTTAATTGTTTCTTTGGTTTCCATGTTTTTTCTCTCTGCTCTGATCTTTATTATTTCCTTCCTTCTGCTTACACTGGGCTTTTCTTGTGGCTCTCTTCCTAACTCTTTGAGTTGTAGGTTTAGGTAATTTATTACCATTGTTTCCTGTTTTTTGCAGTAGGCTTGTAGGGCTATGAACTTCCCTCTCAAGACTGCTTTTACTGTGTCCCATAAATTTTGTATTGTTGTGTTGCATTGTCATGATGTTTTTTATTTCTTCCTTGATCTCTTTGGTTACCCAGTCATTGTTTAATTGTATGCTGTTTAGTCTCCATGTGTTTGATTTCTTTCTATTGTTTTTATTATAGTTGATTTCCAGTTTTATGCCACTGTGGTCTGAGAAAATGCTTGATATGATTTCTATCTTCTTGAATTTGAAGAGACTTTTCTTAAGACCCAACATATGATCTATCTTTGAAAATGACCCATGTGCACTAGAGAAGAATGTATATTCTCTGGCTTTGGGGAGAAATGTTCTGAAGATGTCAATTAATTCCATCTCGTCTAATGAGTCATTTAGGATTGATGTTTCTTTGCTGATATTTTTGTTTAGAGGATTTGTCCAGTGGTGACACTGGGGTATTAAAGTCTCCTACTATGATTGTATTGGTGTCAATCTCTCCCCTTAGTATCCTATAGGAGTTTTTTTTTTTAATTTATTTAGGTGCTCCTATATTGGGTGTGTATATGTTTACCAGAGTTATTTATTCTTGTTGGATTGATCCCTTTAGTATTATGTAGTGGCCTTCTTTATCTCTTGTTATGTCCTTCACTTTGAGATCTAATTTGTCAGATATAAGTACTGCAACCCCAACTTTTTTCCATTTCCATTTGCCTGAAATACCATCTTCCATCCCTTCACCCTCAATCTATATCTCTTTTCCTGAGGTGGGTTTCTTGTAGACAGCGGATATATGGATCATGTTTTGTTATCCAATCGGTTACCCTATGTCTTTTGATTGGAGCATTTAATCCATTTACATTTAAAGTTATTATTGGTAGGTACTTATCTGTCACCATTTTTAGTCTTTACCCCCGAGTTCCTTCTTTGCTTCCTATTTCTTTTTATTATAGCAGAGCCTTTAACATTTGTTGCATTGCCTGTTTGGTGGTAATATATTCCCTTAGTCCTTTTTTTGTCTGTGAAGCTTCTGTTTTCACCCTCAATTTTGATTGAAAGCCTTTCAGTGTACAGTATTCTTGGATTCAGACCTTTCCTTTGCATGACTTTGTATATTTCATTCCATTCCCTTCTAGCCTGATGAGTTTCTGTTGAGAAATCAGTAGCTAGTCTTATGGGGGTTCCTTTGTAGGAAACATTCTGTTTCTCTCTGGCCGCTTTTAAGATTCTTACTTTGTCGTTGGTGTTTGCCAATTTAATTGTAATGTGTCTTGGTGTCGGTTTTGTAGGGTTAATTTTGCTTGGGACTCTGTGAGCTTCTTGGAATTGTGTGGGTTTTTTCTTTCCTATATTGGGTCAATTTTCTGTCATTATTTCTTCAAACAGGTTCTCTAATCCTTGCTCAGTTTTCCCTCTTTCTGGAATCCCAATTATGCAGATGTTGTTTTGTTTTTTGTTATCCCAAATTTCCCTTAGGCTCTCCTCTTGCTTTTTAATTGTTTTTTCTAGAAGCTGCTGTACTTGGGTATATTTTCCTACCATGTCTTCTAGCTCACTGATGCAGTCCTCTGGTTTTTCTAATCTACTTTTGATGCTTTCTATTGAGTTCTTTAAAGCATAGATGTCATTTTTCATTTTTTCTTGCATTTCTTCTTGCTTCTTCTTCATTTCCTCTTGTGTCTTCTTCATTTCCTCTTGGCTCTTACTCACATTGTCAATTTTGTCTTCCATTCTTTTCATCCACCTTATGATCATGTCTCTGAACTCTTTCTCTGGCAGGCTTATTTCTGCTTCTATTTTGTTTACTTCCTTTTCTGGTGATACCTGCCTTTCTGTCATATGTGGCCTGTTTCTTCTTCTTCTCATGGTCTTTCTTCTCCGGGTGCCTGGTTATGTAGTTCTCTCTCCTTATCCCAGGCGAAATCTGACCTTTCCGTGTGCAGTGTGGATCTGTACCGTGTCTGTACCGATTGGAGAGCAGTGTTCTGTGTTCCTGGTTGTTTGGTGAATGCTTCAGCTGCAGCTTTCAGACCGCTGCAGACATCTCAATCATTGACATTATTAATGTGGACTATAATTTTAAGAAGTTGGTATGCTTAGTAATAGGCCCAGGCTTAATCATTATCCATAATTGACAGTTCATTGGAAAGCAAAAATAAAATACTCAGATACATATATGATCTTTTCTTTAAAAATATAGATACAGTGGTACCTCGAGATACGAGTTTAATTCGTTCCGTAACCTTGAGGTGTGGGAAACTATGAGATGCTCGAGTCGTGGTAAACTGGTGGGTCATGTGCAGCCGGCCGATCTGCATGATTACTCCTATCTCAAATGTTGCTCATATTTCAAAACAAAAATCGCTCGCTCGAAGGCTCATATCTCAAAAATCTCGTATGTTAGGGCACTCATTTCTCGAGGTACCACTGTAGTTGTGTTTACCTGTAATCTACTAGAAAACAAGTTTAAAATGCACTTGGCATAGAAAATGAGCAATGACCCTACGAAAACATTTATCTTCTTTGTAAATTTTAGAAATGAGAAAGGTCCCTATTGAATTACATGAATATGTACTCAGAATGTCAGGATTCTGTTTGATATTGGCAAAGAAGAAACAAATTTTAAAAATCAGAAGCATTTAATTTTAGAAAAGTGTTAAATATGAAAAGTAGAGTAACATGCACTATAAAATTCAAGTTTTTCTGATATATGGTTTAAGATAATATTCACACCACTTAAACAAATAAAATCCCATAAAATTTCAACTCCATTTTATATTCTAGATTAAATAAATTGATATGTAATCATTCACTTATGCAAAGTAATTTTGAGAGGAATACAATAGCTTCATAACTTTGGGCAATTTACTTAGCTTTTCTGTAAAATGGGATATTTCTCACCTATAATACTATATAATAAAAGCTTAAGTGTCTAGTTGTCCAGTAGGCTATTCAACCAATCAAAGCATAACATACTAATGATATGTTAAGGCCACTCAGCTGCTTGCTATGATGTGCACTGACCACCAGGGGGTAGGCAGTTAACTGGTTGAGTAGTTGCTATGACACGCACTTACCACCAGGGGGAAGACACTCCAACTGCTGCTGGGTCTGGCCGATCAGGACTGAACAAGATGGGCTGGACACAGCCTGGAGCTTTCCCGTGGTTCCTCTCCAGCTGGCCAACCTCTTGCATCTCTCTCTGACCCTAGTTGTGCACTGGTGGGGTCACTCAGCCTGGCCTGCACCCTCTCACAATCCAGGACCCCTTGGGGGATGTCATAGAGCCGGTTTTGGCTCAAAGGTGGAAAGACCTGTAGCTATGATGCACACTGACCACCTAGGGGCAGACACTCAATGCAGGAGCTGACCCCTGATGGTCAATGCACTCCCACAGCCTCTCCCACCTTCACGACAGCACTAAAAATGTCCAACTGATGGCTTAGGCCAGCTCCTCCAGGCCTAACCCATCAGTTGGACATCTGCAGAAGGCTTCTGAACTGCGACAGGGTACAGACCAGGCTGAGGGAGTCCCCCCTCCCCACAGGTGTACAAATTTCATGCACTAGTCCTCTTGTATGGGGATAACAGCGCTGATAGGAAGTTTACATGAAAATTTGCAAGACATTTTGTCCTGTCCAAAACATCCACAGAGGCATTTGGTCCATAGAGTCCCACCTACTATACCCCATGTGCCATTACCAGCAAGGCTATCAAAGCAAGAAGGGTTATTTTGGCCATACAGTTCAAATAATGATCAGATCAGGAAAATATAGTATTTTTTATATGTGAATTCTGTCAACCTCAAATAGAAATAAATGTTGTGGGTTCTTTGAACACAGAGATATTTTCTAAGCATGGTCATTTCAGACAGGCCCAAATTTCAAGGACCTTTGGCATGGACAAAAGGTTCCTGTGGACATATTGTATAGGACCAAATATTTGCTAAACAAATAAAGTAATGTAATTATATATGTACTTTAAAATAGCAACAGCTAACTTCTACATTAAGAATACTCACAATGTGTACAAATGCATACAGATGTCCAAGAATTCAAATTTAGGCATGTACACTAATTCTGTGAATTTTCAAAAGTGACTTTGGAAAATATCACAGCTATATATACCTATATATTCCAGTTAATATGCAGAAACTCAGATTATTAGCCTATGTTACAATTTTGTTGCTCTTCCTTAGATTGTTTGGTCAATGTTTCCAGCTTTTAATTTTCATTATTATATAAAACAAACAGCACAGCTGTAAAAGTAGTTTATCCTAATTTTACTATACCAAAACTAATATGTTTTGGAGGCTTATTTGATTGCATCCTTAAGATCAGCAGGATTAAGTTAAAGTGTTGTTTCCCATGTGTAACTGGACTTAAAATTTTTATGATTTTCCATTAGTGAGCCAAATTTTCTCAGAGCAAAAGCTGTTCAATGACTGCCAAACAGAAACACTTGAAAGCTATGTTAACTCCTAAGGTTGCCAAAGAACTATAATTGGTCTAAAGTAATAACTCATGAATCTCACTTTAGTGACCTGAATTAATTAGAAATTACCTTCAGTTTAGATGAACCCAATGAATAATAAATTCCAAGAAAATAAAAACACTACAAAATAAATTATTGCACCACATTTTTATTTTAAACATAATTTTCTCTTATCTTTTAATGTTCCTATTACTATTTTAATGGCTTCGATAGAAAATATAAGAATTGATAATTTCAATATATACATTAAGCAAAACAAACCGAGATTTTAATAATACTGGTAAGGTTAAGAAATCTAAGTTTGTTACAATTTAACGTTTCCTTTATATCAATTCAAAAAAGCATTGTGGATGCTGTTTCTTCTCAGGATCTTCATCCTTAATGAAGGGCATGAGAATAAATTCAGAAAATATGAAAGACATCATTTGTCACTTGATATTCTTGACTCTCACTATTCTTATTATAAACTCTCTACATCATATGGCAAAGTGAAGTTTTATTTTGAATAAAATATCTTGACATTAAGTAGAAAGTAGGGCTATAAAATATACATTTGATTTCATCAACCTCAAAACATACATGAGTTTAAAAGTAGTTATATGTGAGTGTTAAAAGCATCTGGGATTTTTACAACATCTTTTTTTGTTTTTAAATTTTATATGATGACATGTATATTATTTATAAGCAGTGGAAATAAGAAGTAATTTTTTAAACAGAAATTTGTCACAAAGACAGAAAAGAGTCTCAAAAATACTGTAACTAAAATTTGTATCTAAATCTCTCAAAATGCTTACATGAGTAATATATTATCTATAAATATAAAGAGGTAATATGGTACTTGTCTGTTCAAGTGTCCCAGTAACGACCAATTTGCATATTGACAGACCAGCAGGAGGTTAAGTGCGCAGCAGGGGGTGGACAGCCAGAACCAAGTTCTTGAGGGTCTGAGGAGAGTGCTTGACAGGAGCCTGGATTGCAAAGAAGGAAGAGGAAGTGGCCGACAGGAGCTCTTCCAATACCCCTGCGTGGACAATCCCCCCACAACCCCCTCACCCCCAGGGGTTGGGGAAGCTGACTGGACGGGGAGAAGACCCAGCCTTGGAGGTAGCTGCAGCCCACATCTCGGACTCCTGATCTCTTCCCCCATCACCCTCTCCAGGGACGCTCACAACAATAGCATGTCAGCGACCACCGTTGGCACCCCCAAGGCACCGTCGGCCCACAGTCCGCTGCTGCCAGGTCCCCTCCACTGGTGCACAGCATGCCTCTCCCTCCTAGAACTCCAGATCCGGGTGGAGGCAGGCCTGAGGGGCCCCCCCCCCCCGAAGAAGCACACTGAACCTCACTGGCGGTCCAGCAAAACCTGCTCTCCTAACCCGCCAGGCTCCACCCTGGCCTGGCCCCCACCCAACTCCAGGAGATTGGAGCCCCACCTTGAGCAGGTACAGCTGCAAAACAACCACGTACAATTTAAAGAATGGCACCAAGTGAGAAGGTTTGACAGTTACTCCCCCCTTTGGCCTCGCCACCCCGCTATTGCCTCCCTAATGTCCACCACCTGCCAACTCCTCTAGGGACAACCATTGCTAGAGGGCTGCTGGCCAGAGCCTGCCCCTCTGAGGCCTACAGAACCCTTTGCAAAGCTTCCATAGCTACAGTCCTAGGAAAGAATTATGCCCTCCTCCCCTAATCAGCACCTGCTACTTGTGAGGGTACTCATGAGCTTAAAAATAAAAATCCCTTCCCATTTAGACATACTTACTTGATGAAACATTTCTAGGTTTATTAGCTCAGAACCTCTTCATGACAACCCAGTGAGGTAGGCAGAGAAGAGATTACAATTTCCATGGTATATGCATATGTATTCAGAAATGAAGATCAGAGAAAAAAAGCGTCAAGCCCAGTGGTTCCCAAGATGCAGCACATGCACCACAGGGAGGCAATTTGATTTTAAGTGGGGCAATTGGAGAATGAGTTAACAGTGAGTTTTTTGTATTTCTTATGGTTCTAGGGGGCCTCAACTATAGTATATCCTACATAATAAAAGGCTGACATGCAAATGACCAAGTGGTGGAATGAGCAGTCACTATGATGTGTGCTGTCCACCAGGGGGAAGACACTTAACGCAGGAGCTGCCCCCTACTGGTCAGTGTGCTTCCACAGAGGGAGTGCCGCTCAGCCAGAAGCTGGGCTCATGGCTGGCGAGCACCGTGGCAGTGGTGGGAGCCTCTTCTGCCTCCTTGGCAATGCTAAGAATGTACGACTCGTGGCTTAGACCCACTAAGCCGTCAGTCAGATATCCCCTCCAGGGCTCCAGGACTGCAAGAAGGCACAGGCCAGGCTGAGAGACAACCCCCTCCCCTGCACACGAATTTTGTGCACTGGTCCTCTAGTATTATAATATAGTCCAATAAGAAAGCACATTGGCCAGTGGCTGCTTCAAGGCTATGTTTGATGAGTCTTTGAACTTCCAGCTCATTCTGGACAGTAGAGAGAACAGCAGTTGGGTTTTTCCAAAGACAGTGCCACAGGGGCACCTTTTAACACTTGAACAGATGTGCCTTTCGGTTCAACAAGGTTCAGGCTCTGCAATCACTGCCCAGCAAAGGGCTTCATTACATATCTTTCCAGCTATTTCATAGTCTAGTTTTCCAGGATATTTCTACTAAGAAAATCCTTAACAGAAAAAAAAAATGAGTCACACATGGTCCATTCTATCCAGCGTCTGAAGCTGTGTTTCTCTGGTAAAATTTAGAATTTGAAACAATCCCAGGGCTATCATTTTTCATGTTAAATAACAAACTTTTTTAGGGAAACAACTGAACTCCTATTAATGACTTTAAAAGAATGAGATATTTTCAAGAACTATTGCTTTTTTTTCTAAATCTGCAGTTGGTGAGGAAAAACGTGTCTTCTGGCACCTGTTTTTCTTATCTGTTCACCACTTCAGGCAGATTTTTCACTGTTTCTGCCTACATTTTCCCAAATCCTAAATATAAAAATTGAAACAATATATTTGTGGCATATCATAAAGGCTCATTAATTCCCTTAAGTCAAATGTACAGCACAACTTTATATTGCATAGTATCTTAATTTAAAAATTTATAATGTTTATTATTTACTTAAGCATCCCAATAACCTTGTAAATATGCAGGACAGTATTATACCTATTCAACAGTTGGACAATTAAGTTATGAGTGAGCATTAGGCCTAATAATGTCAAATGTGTATTAAAAGCAGTGGTGTTTCTAGAACCCACTGTTTTGTTTTTTACTTTAATTGTTGCTCCTACCAGACAGTCTTCTTGACACTCTATTCATTACTGTGATATAAGAAGGTGATGAGTTTTAGATCCTATTTTATAGTTTCATGCTTTGTATACAATGTACCTTGAATGTAAAATCACATTTACCTAAATTTCAAAGAAATAGGAAACTATAGTTAGTGGATTAGAGCTAAATATAGGAGGTACTCTGTCATTTGCTGCCTTTTGCACCTACACTATGTCTACAAAACAAACGAACTAGAGGCATTTAAAATATTACATTGACATTTTCTTCAACGTAAGTGCATTATATGTAAATAATCTAGTGGCACAACTATGACAAAAGCTTACATATTCAGCATCAAATGTTCTTCATTATTTAACACACTCATGGTTAGAGATTAAAAGGTTGCATGTATGTGATATAGATGCAACCATATTTCTTTTTTTAAATATTAGACAAATAACTTCCACACAACTTGACTTTGCTTCATAGTCTGGAAATAGGAATTCTGGCAAAATCTTTTTCTTTAAACTTTAAATATCCTTCTAAAATGCATTAGTCTTCTGTTTTGATTTTTATTCAGAGATCTAATCTGCCATTTACATCAATGAAATAGTTCCAATGTATACTCATAGGCTCAAGAGTAGAAAGGGCCCCACCCATTGGCACAGTCTCATCTTAATGTGTTGTACTAGTCAAATATGAGTTTGTTGAAAGATTATTTTGTGTTATCTCCTTGACAGTTCTAAATTAGGGACCTTAGGCATTTACATTATTCCTTTTATTTCCCTGGGATTTTTTGTAGTACAGTGAAATAATATCTCATCAGATAATATGTGTTCATCTGCAACCATTGCTGTAGTTTTCCATAAATAGTTTAAACCATGCCCTGCCGGTGTGACTCAGTGGTTGAGCATCAACCTATGAACTAGAAGGTCACAGTTTGATTTCTGGTCAGAGCACATGTCTGGGTTGCAGGCTCATTACCCAGTAGGGGGCATGCAGGAGGCAGCTGATTAATGGTTCTCTCATCATTGATGTTTCTATTTCTCCCTCTCCTTTCCTCTCTCCCTCTCTCTCTCTCCATACACACACACACATATACATATCCTATCTAATAAAGAGGGGATATGCTAATTGACCATCACTCCATCTCAAAGATGGATGCACCCACAGCTGAGGCCAAGTTCCCATAAGGAGCCTTAACAAGCAATCAGCAGGGACCTGAGGCTATGCCCTCCCCTGCCCCCATGGGGCTTGACAGGGGACCTCAGGCCTCACACCCGACCCAGCAGGGTTTGACAGGGAACCTCCAGGTGTACTTCCTGTCCTGATGCTGGGCTAGTGAACCTTAGGCTGCAACACCCCCCCCACCAGGTGGGGCTTGACAGGGGACTTCAGGCCACACCCACACCCCAGCACCAGACCAGGGGACCTGAAGCTGCACCCCCTGCCTGGTTGGGCTTGACAGGGGTTCTCAGACCATGTGCCCCACCTGGCAGGGCTTGATGGAAAACCTTAAAGCATGCCCCCACCTGATCTGGGCTGGGGTTCCTCAGACCATCCCCCCAGTCCTGGTGCTGGGCCAGAGGACCTGAGGCTATGCCCCCTGCCTAGTAGAGCTTGACAAGGGTGGAACTGGCTGGGTTTGAATCTAGCCCCATGTGGGGGTGGGAGCTGGGGCTGGGTCTCATGTGATTTTGAGGTGCATGTGAGTGGGCAGTGATTTGATTCTGGGTCCTGTGGTGAGCTTCAAACTCTGACAAGAGGAAGGTTTTCATATACATTTTACTAATTTTCTTTCTTCTCTGACACTTCCATTACAGAGAAAGGACAAATAACAATATTAAATTATTTCCTCTAATTAATTCCCTTTTAATGTGCATGAATGTCATGCACCAGGTCACTAATATGTGTGTATATGTGTATATATATATATATGTATAGTTCATGCCCTGACATCTTAATAATTTCATTGAACAAAAATCCAAAGCAATAACAGTTGCGCCCCCCCCAATCCCATGAAGAATTAGTGTAATGATGAGAGGTTTTTTAAGTTATTAAGGGGTGTTTTAATACCCATATCTAATATTGAGGAAGTAAATATTGACCTAAAAATCCCATGTCTGAAATAATTAGTTTTGTCTATGGATGTCTAATACATTATATAGAGGAAAAGATACAACTAAATGAAATTGACTAATGTAGTAAAATGACTAAGCAAAAGGATTTCCATGCCAACATTCAGAATTCTCTGTAATCTTGTGATATAATCACTTTCCATTGTTCATAGTCATCATTCCATGATGAAAATAGAAATGTGTTCCAATTTACTTTTCTGAGGCTAAGAAAAGACCCACTTTTGAAGAGGAAAATAAAAAGATCATTTAGGGTGCAAAATATTTCCATTTTTACGCATATTTGATAATTCATTACTAAGAAGTCGTTTGGAAAGAAACAATTCATTGTAATGCAGGAGTAACAACTTTTGAAATGCAATATAGACTTTTTCATAAGAATTTATTAATTGATGAAAGAATTACTCAGGGAAGTTTTTAAATAGGCATGTGGGAAATCAGGTATCCAAAAAGAAAAAAAAAGAGTCTAAATAATTTTTTCTATTACTGCAGATCTATGATACTGTTTTTCGCTTGTTTGCTTGCATGTTTTCTTATTTTTAAATCAGAGTAATTGATCCCTGCACAAAGTAATTTTTAACCCTTTGAAACCATTTAAAAAATACAGCTCTGGAATTATCTGCTTTTTAGCTAAAAACTAGTCAGACAACAGGTTACCTGAGTGGATGAGTATGAAATTCAAAGGATAAAAGAGGAAAATTTGGTTACTTAAAATCCTCCTTCAGTTTAGTGTTTGAACTCCTTAATTTAATTATATCCTGAGTGTTTGATTTTGTCTCTGTAAGAATAAAGTCATAGAGTCATAAAAGGATCTGACATTTTCAATAAACATATTGATGAGTGTTGGATGTGTGTGCATTTGTTGTATGTATGCTGAGCCAGTATTGAAGGGGGAAATGAGAAGTAGGCTGTGGAAATTTGTGAAGAGCTAAAGAGTTTGTATTTTATTCTGTGGTCAATATAGATTTTTGAGCTGATGGATAACATGATCATATCTCTTGTAAAAAGTAAGCTATGGTGGTAATGTTGAAAAGAATTGGAGTATATAAGAGTCTAGAAGCAAGGAGAACTATGTGGATACTGTTAGAATAATCTAGAAAAGAAGGTCTAGATCAGCGGTTCTCAACCTGTGGGTTGTGACTTCTTTGGGGGTTGAACAACCCTTTCACAGGGGTCGCCTAAGACTATTGGAAAGCACCTATTTCCCATGGTCTTAGGAACCAACACACCGCTCCTCGGTGTAGCAAAATGTAGCAATGTAGTTTACTGTTGTCATATGAAGACTGTTAGCCATGCTACACCATGATTGAAGAAAAAATTTCATTTATTTGTAATTAGAAATAAATATTTCACACTATATAATTACTTATTGTTTTTGTGATTAATCACTATGCTTTAATTATATTCAATTTGTAACAATGAAAATACATCCTGCATATCAGATATTTACATTACAGTTCATAACAGTAGCAAAATTACAGTTATGAAGTAGCAACGGAAATAATTTTATGTTTGGGGGTCACCACCACATGAGGAGCTGTCTTAAAGGGTGGCGGCATTAGGAAGGTTGTCTAGATGGAAATGAAGGGACAGATTCAGAGATATTTTTTGAAATTTTATTGAATTTATTGGAGTGATATTGGTTAATAAAATTATATTGGTTTTAAGTATGTAATTCTACAATATATTATCTCTACTGTGTTTACCACCCAAAGTCAAGTTTCTTACCGTCATCATTTATCCCCCTTTTGCCCTCCTCTACCTCCAACCCCACCCCATTTGCTCTGGTAATCACCATAATGTCGTCTGTGTCTATGAGTTTTTTGTATGTTTTTTTTTTTTTTGCTTAATTCACTCACCTTTATCATCCAGCCCTCCAAAACCTCTCTTCTCTGACCCCACAAACAAAGTGCCTTAGCAGGGATTGGTGCCCGCCAAGATCTCCCCTTAGATGTGCTACTTTTGAAGCTAATTTGATGTTGTCTGAAGCTGGCCACTGAGTGTGTTGGTTCTGGGGCCTCTTGGGAGGGACTCTGGTGCAAGCCAGTGTCAGATGCTGCTTATGACTGGCCTTGGGCAACCCGTTTGGAGCTACAAAGTAATCCACAGTTTTTGCCTGCCTCTGCTGGGCTTTGGTGTGCGTGGGAAGGACCAACCTGCACACCAGTGCTGGCTTTCACCAGCACCAAGCCCAAGATCAGGTTAGCGAAAGGCCCAAGGCACCCCAAGATTTGCCTGTGCCTGCCTCCATCAGCCGGCTGCCTATTAGGCTCAATCCCTGAAGATCCTCTGACCCAATTAGTTACATGTGGTAGGTTTTCAGTGAATCACCGGGTAGGGGTAAGTAGTATTCACCATATTGATACAGTTTCAAACTCAGTGCCAGTGTTGAGTCTGAGGCCAGGCTCTCAAGAAAAATTCCAAGGTACATCAAGTCTAGCTGGTCACCTCTGCATACCCACAGACCTTCATGTGAGGCAGTGTCACAGAGGGTCATTAGGGTGAGGACAGCAGAGTTGATCAGGCCTAAGGAGACCCAAGATTTGGCTGCATGAAGGGAGTTCTCTGCACTGATCAAGAGTACAAAGAAGTAAATTATCCCCATCCTGGAGAAATACAACTCAGTCTGTCCAGTTGCTGCCAGGGTCCCAAGCTTCTCAGGGGTAAGCCATTGGGAGTTGATAGGGTGAGGCTCCTAGGGGCTTGGAAGGTGGGGCTTGTGGACCTTCTGTGCAGGGAAGGCATTGTTTTTCAGGTTTATGGGAAGTCAGGGGAAAGTCACCTTCTCCAAAGCTACACAACTTAGTCACTGACAATCCTTGAGACAGTTGGACCTCTACACCCAGGCCCAAGCAACTGATACCTCAACAGAGTTTGGGATCCACAGGTAGGGCAACAGGGAGTCCTGAGGTTGGGACTGTTGCATTTTCCCAGGCTTATGCTATATGGAGAGGAGTGCTCCGCCCATGAAAATTGGTATCTATGGTTTGGGAGAAGTACTCAACACAAGTAACCTGGTGGCTGTTCCTTCAGCTCTCTCCCAAGAGCCACAAAAACTCTAACCTGCTCTTTTCCCTTTTCATCTGAGCCCAGGGTGAGTGGTTATGAATGAGAATTTGTGTGTTTGCCCTTTAAGAGTGCCCCTGTGTCTCTAGCAGACTCCCATCTTCCCTTGGCAAACAGAATCCCCACTGATTTTCAGTTAGGTGTTATATGGGCACCTCTTCCCAGCTCTGGTGCTCTGACCTGGGGAGCCCAGTGTAATTTTCAGACCCCACACTGAAGGGGAATATTTGTAGCTGAGATATCTTTCTGGAATCTCAGCTGCTACCACTTATGGGAGCAGGGCCAGCCCTTTTTGTGTCTCTGACCTTCCTACCAGTCTCAGTGTGGCTTCTTCTTAAATACTTGGTTTTAAGATTTCTGTTCAGCTAGTCTTCAGTTGCTTATCTCATTTAACTATAAGAAAATATTTGGCCATACAAAACAATGAGGTAGTTACTGGTATTTTAACTATGGCATAATGAAAAGGTACACTGGAAAGAGTTAAATGCTATTTTCTTTTTTTGGCACCAGCATCTTAATGACAAAATTAGGCCTTATATTTTAAAATATCATATGACTTTAAGATTTTAAAAATTGAACAGCTCAGAAGGCAATAACCTCATTAATAAACTACAATGACCTTTATGTTGGGTAAACAATCTTGAGAACTTGTCAATATAGGAGACAAGAATAATAATTAAAAACAGGCTATTTTTTCAATTATTTTAAGCTTTATAAAGAGTATATAAGCAAACTGAATCTTATGTATTGAGATTAGGAAAAAAATGAAAATATTTCTGTGTTCATTTATAATTTTAGCAGTTTTCCCTTATATGGATTGTAGAATCATCAGAATAAATGTCTAGGTCATGGCTAAAACATAGGTGTCCTAAAGCACACTTTTTATTTTTTTTCCTGTTTTCTGGGGATCTTCTATGACATGTAAGGATATTCAGTAGTGCTTTGACACAATGCCATTTTATTTTATTTTTTAAATTTATTATTATTTATTTTTTTTACATAGTTTTCTTTTTAATTAAATTTTTGTAATGACATTGGTTAATAAAATTACATATGTTCCCGGTGTACAATTCTATAATAAATTATCTGTATATTGCATATGACCATTTCAGTTTTATTTTGAAAGAGATGATCTGGACTCTCTACTCCTTTTTTCTAAGTCTTGAATTGTTTTGAGAGTCTAGCATAAATCAAATAGATCTTGTGAATATAATAGGGGAAAATAATTTTCTTTTGAACATGTAGTAAATATTAAAAGTTGATCAGACAGTACGTGCTTGAGAAGATATTTTGTATATTTGGATGCACACACACACACACACACACACACACACACAATTTATAAAGACTGATGCAAAACAGACTTAATTTTAAAAGATCAAATTCACCCCTTCCCCCAACTCCTATTGACCTTCCCACCTATAGTCTTACTTCCATGCTCCTAACATAAACTGGAAAAAGAGTAGGGGAGCAAAAATCACAAAATGCTAGGGATGAGTTGGTAGTGAGAATGGGAATAAAAGCAAGAAAACTAAGCTCTACTCATGCAGTAGTACTGAAGATTTCAGCAGACTTTTCTAGGGAAGAAATGGAGCCTCAATACTAATTGTTAAATAGGAAAGGTGGCATTTACTTTGTTTTTTTCCTTTTTTTGATTTTTTAAAATATATTTTATTGATTTTTTTAACAGAGAGGAAGGGAGAAGGATAGAGTTAGAAACATCTATGAAAGAGAGACATTGATCAGCCGTCTCCTGCATGTCCCCTGCTAGGGATGTGCCAGGAACCAAGATACCTGCCCTTGACCGGAATTGAACCTGCGACCTTTCAGTCTGCAGGCAGACGCTCTATCCACTGAGCAAAACCAGTTTCGGCATCCCTTCCTTTTCAAATTCTAGTGGTGTTCAAATAAGAGGATGAGTGTGTAAGTGCTTTGCAAACTAAAGTACCATAGATTTTAGGAACATTATATATTTGGTTCTAGGTAACAACATTACAAAAGATACAGACATTTTCATCTCTCTTACCCAAATTTAGTTTCTCAGCTACCCACGCATCACTTTGAAAGTGTTAGCCTTAAAGCATTTCATTTTTATTGATTTTTTAAAATTAAATCTTTATTATTCAGATTATTACATTTGTTTTTCTTTTTTCCCCTCCATAACACCCCTCCACCCAGCTCCCACCCTTCCCTCCCTCCCCTTGACCTCATCCATAGGTGTATGATTTTTGTCCAGTCTCTCCCTGTATACCCCTCACCCCTTTCCTCCTGAGAATTATCAGTCACGGGTGGGTCTGCAGCAGCAAGTCCTCCGCGGGGTCCACCGTGAGTGACTCTTCAGTCCGCCGGCCGACGCTCTACCCACTGAGCACACCTCCGCCTGCTGCCACAGCGGAAGCAAACACACGTGGGGGGGGGGAGCCGCGGGGTCGCAGGGGTTAAGGGAACCAGCACCAGCGCTCGCTCCTGCAGGTCCGGCCCGGCCCGAGCCGCACCGGAAGCCCTGAGGGCAGGTGCCCTGGCGGCTCGAGAGCCGAGGATGCACCGCTCAGCCTCAGCCTCAGCGCGAGGGTATCAGCGCCTCAGCCTCAGCACGAGGGTCTCAGCCTCAGCCTCAGCACGAGGGTCTCAGCCTCAGCACGAGGGTCTCAGCTCCTCAGCCTCAGCACGAGGGTCTCA